>VXAD01007024.1:1670416-1740654 GCA_013399195.1 Dicrurus megarhynchus
TTTTCCTCTTCTATACCTGCTGTGGACGTCCCTGTCCGTCCTACCCCAGCAAAGTAGACACATTTCAGTAAATGAAGTGTGTGAAGTTTTCAAAACGTTCAATGAATTCTTGGGAAAAAGTATAAATTCTGGCTCTAATATTGATGCTAAAAGGTTATATGCGGTTTGTTTTTTTTTTTTTTAATTGCAATCAGAGTATAAAGATTTTGCTGTGAATTGTAAAATTAGCCAAAGCTGCCTGGCATGTCGCTGCTGCACTTTTTCTCTTCCACATGACATATTCTTAACTAAGTCAATCATTTACATGGGCTTTAAATTTAATTTAAATGTAATGAATTTAAATTGGGCTTTGCTCTATTTCAAGGTTGCTGGGTTACTTTTCTGTAAGTTAACATTCAGCATGAGGGATTCAACTTCTGGATTTTGGCTTCAGCTGCTCTCCCTCACCCTTAAATTCCCTCCTCCTTCCCCTCCCCCCCGCCTTTATCCTCTTCCCAGAGCAAATCCATCTACACAGCCTTTAACTGACTTGTGGCCCAGGAAGGGTGCATGGGCAAGGGAAAGGGGGCAACACAGCCACAAGCTGCGTGTGTTAGGAGTGTCAGGATTACTGATTGGAGCCAGCAACAGAAAAGCATTACAAGAAAATCAAATAGATATATTTTTGGGAGGAATCATGAGATTCTTCCTGCACATGAGTGCCTATCTCAGTAATCATTCTCTTCCTCGATCAGAGTCCTCTTAATCCTCCACCCCATCACCCTCCTCCATCAAATCTCCAATACTTCTGAAATAAATCAAATCAAGAATTAACCTTTCAACCATGAAACATTTCTTTACTATGCTATGTGTGTCCCCTGTTAATCTCGCTGCTACAAAAACATGAGGCACAGACTACTCCATTAGTGGTACTGGACTTCTAAATTTTCTACAGTTGCCCTTGAGTGTCTTTTAAAGATCCCTAAGTCCATTTCTACGGGAATCTCATGATGCCTTTTCCCATACTTTGGAAAAAGGAGATACCAGTCTGTGACTGCCTCAGTCTGGAAGAGGTTCTGTTAAGCTCTGGGTTGTCTTCCTACCCTGTGACAGACAGATGCTACCTGTTGGTAGGTAACTGTGCCTCCTTGTGGATTTAGGGCAGATTTTCTTTATCACATTTGAATAAACAGGAGTGTAAGTAGTCCAGGCTCAACAGTGAAGAGTCAAGATGAGCAACGTGGGGAGACAACTTCTGGGCAAAGTCAGGGGATTTGAATTTGAAATTACTCAAGAGGTGAGGAAGGGATGAGTTTTCCATAACTTATGGACTGTGTCTCACAAAACCTGATCCCAGCACTGATCTTGCAGAATTGGAATGTGTAAACAACATGCCTTGGGTATTCTGCTTACATCTTCAAAGTCTTGCTGTTCTCTTGGTTGGTTTTTTTCACATCCTATGTTCCTAACCAAACTTGTTCCCACCCCTGTGTCTGCTCCTGACAGTGCCATTTAGCTTTATTGATACCTAGCAGGGTCATAAACATTCAGTGTGTATTCACAGATTAGAGCTGCTGATTGAACTGTGGCTGCTCTCACTTGCACCTTTGTTCATTAATGTGATATTGAACCAGACAAAAGATCTGTTGCATTCAGTAGCCTGACTCCAGCAAGAGCCAAAATATTTTTCTAATACCAAAGGAGAGAGAGAAGAAGCCTAAGGCACCAAGATGTATTCAAAACAGGGTCTAGCACCCACTGTCAATGTAAGCTGCAATCAGTAATGGGGAAAGATGTCCTCATTGCACTTCATAGTACCCTCTCTGTGGACTCATTTCTCTCTACTTCCTTTTCTCCCATATCAGCTTCATGTTGTGTTACATTTTCTTTCTCCTAATTGAAGCTGGCATTAATTGATACAGTTCTGTTTTCTCCCATCTGAATGTCGTCTTCACCCTGAAATAAGGTCAGTGGACCTGTAAATACTACAGTGTGCTGTCTCCTTTCATCTTCAAATAAGAACTGGGGTGCTACTGCCACAAAACTCATTATTTACCTCTACTACACTGGCCACAGGTTCACCATGGGTTAAAAAAATGCTGGTTGCAAAGCACAGAGAAAATATAGAGGTTCAATAGTAATGAAGTAACAATGTACTGGCATAGCAAAAAATGGAGTGAAAATTATAGCATAGCTGATTCATCACTGTGTTATTCTACTTCAACCAGTAGTGATTCAGAGCCAGCAGCTTGGGAGAGGTTGTTAGAGTCTTTATGAAGTTTAGAGCCATTTACCAGTATACACTTAAATTCATTTTGTTTCATTATGGCCATGATAACCTTATGTGTTTGAAGATAGTGACTTGGGTTTTTTTGTTTTGTTTGGGGTTTGTATATTTTTTGCCTCTTGAAGGACAAATCTCTGGCTAGGTTTTTATGTGTCTCTGCCATACAAAAACTGATTTGGAGAAATATTATTACGAGCAGAGCTGTAAACTCGTAGCAGGTTGTAGCATCATGGGATAAGTGTAGCAACTTTTAAAAGTAGTTTATCATTTCTGTGCACTTGTAAATGCAGCAAGCCTTTCTACTCTGTGTTATTCTTGCCATTTAATTAGACATACTTAGAGTTTTCTTGATCTAATATTTCTGAGAGTTAGGTAAATAATTTATGGGGTACTTTTCACAAATGGATACAATGTGAATTCAGAGCTAATCTGCTCCTCTGGAGGTACATAAAATTATCAAGCTTATACAAGAGCAAGCTAATTAGGAAGCAATCATCATCAACAACAGCTGTTCTTAGCTCATTGAAGGGCGGAGGCTTTTCTTGCTCAGTCCACTCATCCATTTCCTCTCCCCAGCTTTCCATAAGACAAGCATCTCCAGAGTTACTCCTGTGCAGCAATTCCTGTCACTCTCAGTTCAGAGTTTCTGCTATCTAAACAGGGAGTTCACTTCTGCAGCAATTTGTCAGCATTTTGCTAAGGATGGATGTGTATCTGGAGAGTGGTGGAAAGGGAAGGACGAGCAAAGTATCCAAAGTATGGTTTTCCCCACTGTCCCAAAAATGATGAGTGCATATTTATGTCGACTACAGTGTTCCTTATATTTATATCAACTCTAATATTTCATCCAGGGTAAAACTAAAATGCACATTAGAGAAATGAATTATTTCTACAGCAGTACCGTTAAAATGTTGTGGCTGGGAATGTTGCAGTCAGCCCTTCACTGACGTCACCTTTGGTCTTTTAAACCCCATTATGAGCAGGGCTTGGCCCATTGGGCAGGAGATACATCAGCTTGTGCCTCAGAAATGGATAGTAGCTCTCCAACCTGAAGCGTGCATGAACTCAGCAGGTACCTTTTTTTCTTGTACTCCCATCGCATCTCACAATGGCAAGCCAAGCCAAGCCAGGTGTTCTTTGTTGAAACCAGTGTTACCTGCTGATTCAGTGCTCCTGCCTCAGTGCCCATGGAAGTGCTTGCTACTAGCAGACTTTGTGTTGGGCAGGTGAGAGATGGAGAAGCAGGAATTAGCTGTGGAAGGTCTGTGGTGAGAGCGAGAGAGACAGAGAATGGGACAATGGAAAAAGGGGTTTTCAAGATCGTTGAACTCCCAACTCCATCATATCCTCCAGTAAATCAAAGACCAGTGAAACTCTGTGTGGGGAGGAGATGACGTGTTGGCCACGAGGCTGGAGGCACATGCTGCTGGAGACAGCTTTTATCCTCAGGAATGAATGACTGGAAAGTTTTTAGAAGAACAGGGTATCTGCAAATGTTACAGTGCTTTTCCACTTGAATTCTACTTTTGGTCTCATCAGACCACCCTTCATCTGCCAAAGCTCTGACCCCAAAGAGCCAGACTCTCACACAGAAAACTGCCTGGAGAGCTGCCTGTGGCCATCTCCATTTCTTATTGTTCTCCTCTCACTGGGACAAAACAAGGAGAGCTGAGGGGAAGGGGGAGGTGACTGTCAGTGGAAAGGCTTTGAGAGACCGTGAAAGGTAGGCTTCTCCTTGGCAAACAGTGCTGCCTGTCATCATGTTTGACCTTTCCTATGGTTTTTACATGGCTGCCTAGCAGAGGATTACTGCTGGAATTGGACAGAGATGCCTGTGAGGTTAGTAGGCTTCTGACAACATGGAGAAGCAGATCAGTCATCAGCAATGGCAACAAAACACAGACCAAGGCTCCTGGCCTTGCCCTGCCTTCCACCTCAGGAAGGAGGAGGCAGAACCTCCAGAACAATGGGGCAGTCCCAGCTTTGGTTTCCCTCGGTAGCACCTGATGGAAGTCATCTCTTTAGATGTGTTGGCCTGTATTCAAGCCTGGTTTTCATACTGCACACAGTGGTCTGCTGGTACAGAGCCAGCTATTTGCCACCACAGGATTGCAGAGGGGATATTCAGTCTCCCACAGACTCAGGAGATGCAAAAGAGGAGACTGAGTTTGGGGAGAGGAAATATGGGTGTCAGAAGGGGAATTCAGGGTTGGCAAAGCCTCTGACAGCTTTATAGATGAAACCGCTGCCAGATGTTAATTGTTTTCTGTGTAGTTTTCAATTGATCTGTAATTTGACTGTAGATTCCAGGCTTTTATAATAACTTGTGTACAAAGCTAGCCACTTAAGGAGATAATAAAGACTCAAAGGCAGACAGAGGCATAAATTTGCACTTATCCAAGAGTAAGAGATGAGTTAGGGCCTCTCTGGCAGTGCTTTTTTTTCCTTCTCCTTCCTCCCTCCTTTTGTTCTGTAGGAGGAGCACGAGGGAACCAGAGTTTCTGTGCTCTGCAGACAGAGGAGAGAAGTTGAAGGTCAAATCCCAGCTGTGCTGCAGACACATTCCTTTTGGTGGAGATGCCTCAGCGTCCGTTTAACTGGCAGATTAAAGCTGCTGTTTGCTCTGATGGTGCAGGAGCCTTTTCACTGATCAGACGTTCTCCTCTGCCTGGGTTCATTTATGCGTGCCCACACTCACTGGTGTGTCCATCCATCTACTTTTTTGTGTTATCTCTGCAGCAGCTGTTGCCTTCACTTGCTGTGGTAGAAGCTTGCTATGGTAATAACCTACATGGCTTAAGCAGAATGAAAGAGTTTTCCCTGAAAATATTTATTTTTTCCCCCCCACCAAAATGTTCTGCAAAAATCAGTGGCTTCTCTTTATATTCTTGCAGGAAAACTGCAGATGTGTGGATGACATGGTGTTCTGAGTAGTGTCAGGGCTGTGTGTAGCAATAAGTTGCATAAAACTGCTGACATGATAAATTGCATAAAACGATGAGAATATTGAGCAGGAGTCACTATGGAGGTGAGCTGAGCTCCACTCCTGAACTCACCACTGGCATGAGAGCCTGAGCATCAGGTACTGGGAGCTGTTTTTTTTCTGATGGCTTCAGCAAAGCCAAACTGATTTGCATCACCTGATTGTATGGCCCTTTCCCATCGGTTCTGCGAAGGCTGACAGTGCGATAACATAATTTGCAAGATGCTGAGAACAGCCACTGTGCTGTTGGATGGTTCAAAGGCCTCTGCAGGAGGCACTTCCATTCTGAAATGGTGGAAAGAGCGAGCATCCTCTTTTTCTCCTCCCTGCCATGCAGGGGCAAACCGGTGCAGCAAGTGGCTGAGAATGGCCAGGTTCTGCCCATGCTGCCCTGTGATGCTGTGAGCACATCCTTCTCCCCAGTGCTCTGTTGTCTCTTTCATACCTAGACATGTTTGTATGTTCCTTACAGCTGCTTCCAGGTTTGCCTGCTGCCACAGTACCCACTGCATTTGGGTTATACTTGAGTTGTTGCTTCAAAGGAGCGTTCAGGCCTGGTGAACACAATTAATACTTCTTTCTATAGTTCTAGTTAGAGGTTGCTGTGGTGTAAACCTCTCTGCATGGCAGTGTATGTTTCAGGGGCTGTATGAGGCTCTGTACTGGTGCACAAAAGCATTTGTCTGCCACAGACCGTGTGCATCACCCTTCATTTCTGTCTGACAAAGCACATGGCTAAATTTGCATTTTTTGTAGCTTATGAAAGAATATTTTTGGTGCTTTTGTGATTTTCAGCTGGGTTAGTTGAGGTCTCTGGGTGCTTGTCTGTCTAGCTGTCGGTGCTGTTTGGTTCCCTGTCTGTGACCGGGCCCACAGCAATGTTCAGTTGTGTTTGCCACAGCATGTAAGACGTGTCTGTGTGATCTGCTCAAATGTGTGCCCTTGTGTGTTTGCAGTAGGCTCTGAGGATTTTCCTCCTTCACGGTCTGCCATCTCAGGGCTCTCCGTGTGCGAATGTGAGCATGGCATCCCTGCCCCGTGACTGTAGCACCCTGAAAGAACAGGACGCCAGCCAACTGCTGGCTCACAGTGTGGTGTAGACTACCTGTCACACGGGATTAGCTCTTCTGCTGTAGTTTACTATGACAAGCTCTCCTTTTGGGTGCACAGATCTGGAGCTGAATGCATGCAAAACAGCATTGTGCAAGGTGACAGGCACTCTATTTTGTGTATAGTTGGAGTCATGCTTGTTACCCTGTGATGCTGAGTAGGAAATCCTCAGTGAGATCACTTAAAAAAATTGTATTTGTTTATTTTCTCTTCAGTTGCATAAAACATCATTACATGGGGGTTCTTACAGCACAATCAGTTCCCCTGCTGAATAGGCAATGAAGAAAAGTGAGCAACAAGAACAGTATTTAATGCCTGGGGGCACTAGTGGGGTTCTCAGGGCTGCAAGAGCCATGGGACTGCAAAGCTGAGGAAGGCACCGACAGAGCTGCTGGGGTACCCAGGGCTGGAAGAGCTGGGGCAGGGGGCTGTATGAAAGCACACACACAGCTGTTGTGGAAAAAGGCCCTTTTAATTTGTTGTGGTCTTCCTCATTTAACAGAACAGTTAAATTCTCCCATACCAGTTAGAACATCCTGCTGACAGTTAAAGCAGTGCCAACTCAAACACGTCTGGGTGTAAACCCTCTCCCTTTCCCCCTCATGGCTGGCCTGCCTCAAGTGACCTATCTGTGATGCAGGAAATGGGCCATTTTATGGTCTAAGATAACCATTTCTGTAAAGGCTGAAAGGCTCACAACCCTTTAGCATTTACAGATCTGTTGGCTTTTTCCCTTTTGAACCACAGCACTGGTCTTCACCATTTGGCAATAATTCAGTATATCCATGTTTCTCTTCTCATTGTGTGATCCTCAGAAGCAGAAAGCGAGTGAGAAAGGACTGCTCAGGTTTTTCCTACAGACACAGACAAGGTAGACATTAAGTTGCAGTTGAGGAATCTGTCTTACATCTGGTTTGTTGTTTTTTCCTCTCTCTCTTTCTGTTGCTCTCACCTCCTTCAGGGTGCCTTGAACTTGTCAACATATAAGACACTTGGAGCTCTGTGTTTTCCAATAGTACCCATAGATGGGGTGGCTCCCTGTCTGGGGAATGACTGCTCCATAGAGGGGGTGGGTTATCAACCCGAGTGAAAAGGGGTGGTGTGTAGGTGTGTTTTTACTTCCTTCTGCCTCTGGTGGAAATGTCTGAAAGATAAATCATATCTCAAGGACATTCTCCACCCACTTTGGAATCACTTAGCCAGCTGGAGAGGAGCATTGAAATATGTCCAGTTCCGCCAAGCCCTGTGATGGGACTTTTATTCATGCTAACAAGACAAGTCACCGTGAAGTACCTGTTTGAGGAGTTTCAGAGATGAGTCCCCTTCCCTGCAGCAGAGATGCCTCTTACTCTCTAATCAGCAACTCTCCCAGAGAGGGTGCGCAGTCCATGCTGTCTTTGGGCAAGCTGCCCTCCCCTGAATCTTCTCCACACCCTGTTTTAATTAAACAGCCTAATCTTTAAGTGACCCTGTGCCATGACGGCTGCTAGAGGACCTGCAGTGTCCAGACATGCATAATTACTCACTTCAGAGATGCTGTGCTCGGCCATCCAAATGAGGATGCCTTCACCCCTCTTATTTGAAGGTTCCAATATTTTTTCTCCTGTGGTGCTAGGCCCAACCCCCTGCAAGTGGAATTTGCTCAAGTCTGGCTGCCATTAAAGCTGGCTTCTGCCTGCAGTCCTTTGTGCCACGCTGAGGACTCCTTCCCTTTCTGCCTGCAGCAGCCTCAAGTTCTCTGGTGAGGGTCCACAGTTGTGGGGCTGAGTTCAAGTTACTCCTCTAGTTCAGTGGGGGATTTTGAAGCCCTGGAGGATTTGTTCTTGGCTGGATGATCCATCAATAGAAAGTTAGCAGCCCCACAGCTTGAGGGTACTTTATCTTTCAATGGGGCAGAAGAAGGGGCTGTATTGAATACCTTTATCAGGGGAGCATTGCAGGTTCCACACAAATGTGATGAACTGCTGAGCATATGTCTGCATAAATGTTAGTTTATTAGGCACTGTAGCTCAAGGGCATTTCAAGGACTCATTTAAAACTGAGGGAAAGAGAAAGGCGTTACAGGTGGGAGAAGGAGGAACTGCCATCACCCTGCTGTTGAGATGGTCTGGTCCTTGCTGGATTCCTGCTACTTCCCATCCACACAGACTGGAATGTGCAGGGGAGAAGAAAATCCTGTCTCTTTAATCAGAAAGTTGAAAAAGCATAAATAAATAAATAATCCTGTTCCCTTAATATTCTGGACTGAATCTCTACGAAGGGAAAATGAAAGGGGGAGAATGAGAACATCATAGAGTTTGTCCTGTGCAGCATAAATCTGCCATCACGTCCAGACTTCTAGGTGGTGGGCCTGCACATGAAATGGCCTTATTTACTCTCCCACGATTTTTTAAAGTGTTTTCGTTGAGCAGAGCTGAAGCATTTTTTAAAGACTTTGCTTCTCAGGACTGCTCTGTAGATGGCATCTATGTGTCCTTTTCCAGGAACGGGATCGGCGAGGAACAAGTGGAGTGCCATTGCCATCTGCCGGCAAAGGGCGACGTTGCCGTTCAGTGGTTTTTGGGGGTTTTTTTTGGGGTTTTGTTTTGTTTTTTGGGTTTTTTTTGTTTTGGTTTGGTTTTTTGTTGTTGTTTTTTTTTGGTTTGGTTTTTTGTTGTTGTTTTTTTTTTGTTTTGGTTTGGTTTGGTTTTTTTGGGTTTTTTTTGTTTGTTTGTTTTTTATTCTTTTCGTTTTCTCAGCTTTAACGCAGGTGGAACGCCGTGAACAGGTGTCCTCCCCGGGTATTTGGGTTGGTGGAGCGGGCATGTGGAGTTTCCAGTTTGGATGGCTTGCTTGTACATAGAGATCTCATTGTCCCAGATTCTCAAGCAGGGGGAGGGATGCAGCCCTGGCTTGACTTTGGCATAATTGCTGCCATTCCACAGGATACTGAAAGTCCATCGTGCAGATGCCACAGGGACCACTATGTCCAGGTGGGACAGAAGATGTAGCTTTGCAATGATTCGGGAAAATGAGCTTTGCAACCTCATGCAAAGTGTTGCAGGAGGGGCTGTACCACTCTGCAGGGAAGAGTCGGGGTTGTGTGTGAAATAAAGATCCCTCTGAAGTGTTCACACACATCCCTGTCCTCAGCAAGCTGAGCAGGCCTCATCCACTATAACACCTGTACATTCAGTGTTGTATGAAAGGGTTTCTCTACCCAGTCAGTTGTCTTTGCCCTTGCAGAAGAGCAGTACAGAGCAGTACACCAATGCTCTGCTGTCTTCGCAGTGCTCCCAGAGCAGTGCTGACCTTTCCCCACTTGCACCAGGTGTAGAAGGCGTGAAAGGATCAACCCTGGCTCTTCTAACCCAAGGAAAATGAAGTTACAGTTGATGTCCTTCCTCACAGTGCTGTGTGAATCTTCATTTTTATCTTTGAATGGGAAGCAGAGGTAAGGGAAGCACCCAGCATGGCACAGCAACTTGTCACAGCCAGGAGTGTGACTTTGAGCTGTCTTTTCTCATGGGCACAGTTACTTAAATAGATCCGGGTGTTAGTGAAAGTTGAGGGCACCTGGATCTCCATCCCCTCTCTTATAAGCTCTAAGCTCTTTGCATTGACCGTGGATGATTACACTGGAGGCAGGTATTTGCTCCTGAGCTCGAAACAAGTAGGGTCCATGAGGCACATAGGGGATGCATGTGAACTGCTCCTTTACAGCTTCAGAAGTGGTCATGGTGGTGAGGGGGAGAAGTGGAATGATGCAGGGGAAGGACTGCTTAGTTTCATGGAAAATACTCCTTGACAAGACCATTAGTGTAAATTTGATTAAAATTTTCTGAGAAAACTTTCCCTCCCTCTGATGTAGAGAAGACAACAGAACAGTGGACTGAACAGTGTCCTGAAAACAAAAAGCATCATCTGTGTCCCTGCTCATCTTTTCATCTTTTTCTTTCATACTCTTTTCCACATGTATTTTCTGATAACCTTTGCTTTATTTCACAACAGCCTCAAAGCACATCTCAAAAAAACTCCATCTTTCTCTGATAAACAGTTCTTACTTTCTGGCTATTCTTAACCCCCAGCCAGTCAAGACTTTACTAGAACCTAACTCCAGGTGTGTCTTCTCCTGTTGAAAGCCATCTCTGCCTTCACAAGCCAGTGGGCAGAGAGCAACCCAGCTGTACAACATCTCTCTATCTATAAAGCAACTTGGGACAAAAAGCTCTAGGTGAGTAGGAGTTTGGGATGGGAGGACATGGAGGAGGAGCCAGAAACATCAGGGAACATCCACACTCAGCTGAGCTGAGCAGAGCAGAACAGGACAGGATGTGTGTGGGATGGCATCTGGGGCTGATGAGTCACAGGTACACTTACATGGACCCCATAGAATTTAAGGCTGAGTTAAAGTTAAGAGTTTCCTGAGGGAGATAGGGGCTTCTTTGTGAGAAATTACCTATGCTGTAGATAAAGACTGAACCACAATTTTTAATAGTTTTTAGCACTGAGGGACTGCATTCTCTTCCATTTTTTCTGTCCTGGGCTCTGACCATCATTAGTTCAACACATTCCCAATCAGCTTCCCCATCCCCAGTGCTCTCCATATGCTTCAGGCAGAGCATTGCTAAGCAGAAACACTTTGTTGTAAGCTCTGACAAAGAAAGCCAAAGAGCAAGGATGTGGAAATTGCCCGGGGAAATGGAAAAGGAAAGATAAAGGAATGGGGCAGAACAGCTGGTTAGGGTAGGGAATTGGAAATCATGTGGTCTGGATTTCTTTTTCCTGTTTTGCATTTGATTGTGAATGGTTTCATAGTCACCCATAGCTGAATTTTCATTGCCCATCACAGAGGATAAAATTCATGCACTTTCAGTCTTTACTTCTTCACGTTACAATGTAGGAAGCTGCAAAACATTTCCCATTTGTTCTGTAAAGCCCTTTAGAGGATCCTCTTAAATTTAAGTAACAGCAGCATTTGAAGCCGTATCTGTTCCCTGCGCTGCAGCCAACAGAGAGCAGCACAGTTACACACATCATGCACCGTCCTCAATCCAACCCAGTGCACAGCGCTCCCTGTGACTGCTCATCCACCTGGTACTGGTTTCCCCAGCCATGCTTTTCGTTGTGGGTGCCAGAGTGAGTCCCAAGTGCTGCACCTACTGTCCCCTCTGTGCCAGAGAGATGTGCTGGCCCCAGGCATGGGCATCTCCCAGAGAGGAGTCCTGCATGAGCAGCCAACTGCCTGTTTGCTGTGGGAAGCTCTGCTTCCAAGAGGGAATTGGACTGCTCCAGGACCAGTAGGGTAGGATGAAGTAGGGGAGACATTTTTCTGTTGTTGCAGGGTATATTGCTCATCTGCCAGGTTAATCTTGCTGGTGGCTACTACCACGAGTAGCCACTGAGGGTACTGCTGTCTGCATTCCATGAGTAGGCCTGCCAAGAGACTTCCCTTCTGCTGGCAGGAAGATTTACAAGCAACACAGGGATGTGTAGGATGAGCCTGAACCTGCCTGCAATGGGAAGCAGGATTCCCAAGGCCCATAGCACCTGAATGTAAACACAAAGAGAGGATTGATCCCAGAAGATGGGCTGAAAACACAGGCCCTGCATGGGGCAGTACCTGCACATTTCCTCCTGGGCTGGCAGGTTGATGTGGCTGTGGTGGGGAAATGCTATGCTAGAGCAGGTGCTCAATGCAGGAATATATCTTGGTCTGGTGAACTGACAGGAGACTTTGAGAGGCTGTGTATCAGCCACTGCAGCATCCTGCGTCAAGTGGGAAGACAACTCAGGAACTTTCTGGAGGTAATGTTGGCCCAGCGGGAACAGCAGCATTGGCAGACCATAGTTAGCAATGCCAAGTCGAGCTTTCACTAAGACTTGGGCTGGAAACAGTGATAATAACCTTCAAAGCTTGCTTGTTGGTTTGCTTTAAACAAACTTGGCAGCAGCCTATGAAAATGTTTGCCATCTCTTGTATTAGGGAGTTAAGCTAGGTAGCATGAGGCTTTGTTCTGTCATGTATTTCCCATCTGATAGAGAGAAGTCTGTCTGGGCTTCAAGCCCATTTGTAAAATGGGGGTGCCAGCACTGATCGAGCTCTTCAGGAGTGTTTTGTGGATGAAGAGGTGGGAGTATGGGTGCTTGGATACCTGGGTGACTGAAAGGTGGGGGTGCATGGCAGAAAGGCCTGAGGAGGGAAGGGAAAGAATTCTGGTCAGAGGGTGGTACACTCTTTCTCGACCTTTGTGGTAAATCAGGTCAGATCTCCTGACTTGTGACCTGTCAGGTGGATGTGTGAGAATTGCCTTAGCAGGCACTGGTTTTGAGGGAAGATAAGAAAAGGCCACAACTTTGCTGATACATTATTGTTCCACACCTGATTTGCTGGTGTTAGTGACTACAGCTGTGCTGATACCTCTTCCCTGTCTGTAAAGGTTGGGATGGGCAGGATCCACTTCCAAAGTATCAAATTCTCCCTTGTGACTGCAGGCATAGCCTCGACAGGGAAAAGGGCTGTGTCACTCTGCTAACGCACACACACACACAAGCCACAGAGAATTAGCCAGATGGTTTCACTTGAAAAAATCAAAAGCACAAAGCCATCTGCTCTCCTGTTCTGGGGATCATGAACTTGACTTCTTGTCTCTTGGTATAAATTGAATCTCACAGAGTGCAGGCAACACATGTATGCCCCCAGTTTAGAAATCACTAGGCCTGATGGGGGCAAGAGGACTGGAAACATCTCCATCACTTGAGTTTCCTGTGGCCAGACGTTCCCAGCATGTGTTGCGGTAACCCTTCCACTGCGAGACAAATGCCAGCTAAATAGCTATTAGTAGTGGAAGGCAGGAGCTGCACAAGGCTGCGGAATGCCCAGCTGCCTGCAGCCTGTGTGTGACAGCAGAGGGAGTGCTCGCATCGCTCTTGGAGAGGGATAGGCTGCTGCTCTTTCCCAACCGGTACAAGGGAGAGGGCGCTGCTTAGGGGATGAGTTAGACACTCCTGGAAAAAGAAATCCAGTCCTTGAGCAGTCCCTGAGATGCTCGTATATTAGAGGTGGCAGAAATGACATTGTCACAGCAAGGAAAGGGACCACCCCACGAATGAAGATGAGGTGTTTGCCTAGCTGGCACAGAGAGGAGGACAGTACCTACGGATCATACACTGGAAAGGCACCCAGGACAAAAAGTTAGTGTTTAGGCCAACCCTGAATAGGGAGTAAATAGAACTTAGAAGCCAAAATCCTTCCTTCAGCACTGGCTTGAACATTCAATTTGGACCTGATTTTGTTCTACCCCTTTTGAGTTTGATTTGTGTGATTATCTCCTGAAAGAAGTCCCCTGGCTGGAACTGTTGTAGAAAACATGGCAATCAATTCAGCATTGCAAACTAATGTTTAGTTTGCATTATTAGTCCATAATTGTTTAGTTAGGTGTTGCCAGCACTCATGTTTTCTTGTGAGGCTTGTTGTGTTCACTGTTTGTGTGAAAGCATTGCTGTTGAAGTCAAGATTTTATTTTTTTTTCATTGAACCAGCATGTTTCTGGCCCTTGTGCTTTTGATGAAGAAAATGGACCTGAAAGGTTAAAAAGCAAGGGAACTAATGAAAAGAACCCAACATTTATTACTTGGGAAAAACACAAAGCCTCATGATTTTTAACTTTGAGGGCCTGACTCCTGACTTTTTTGTACTGCAGTACTGGTAATGTGGCCCTGAGAAAACACATTGGGAATTGTGTTGGTTTCCTAGGAAGTTAAGTGCTCTAGGAGTTGTGTTCATCCATTCAAGATTTTGGAAACTTACCACATGATTCTTGTATTCAAGAAAAATAGTTGTAAAATTTCAACTGCTAGCAAATAAGTTGAAAACAAAAGATAGTTTCTAAAGAAAAAAAAACAAACAAGATCCATCAAGACAAGCCCTGCTCAACAAAAGCTTTAAAGCACAAGCTTACTTTTATGCAAAGAATTTGTCCTTTTATGCGAAGAAATAATCCTGCTGACTTCAGTGAATTGTGTTGTGTTTATACCCAAATGATTCTGAAGAGAAAATAGGCTGGAGGAAACGAAACTGGGAAGCGCAGTGGACAGTTCATGAATTGGAGAAGGTAGAATTAAGCTAATAAATGATTCATTCAGAATTGTTTACCCAGCTTTAGCTAGCATCAGGAGGGAAAGAATGCAAATGGGGCTGATTATCCAGATTCACTTTGTGTCAGTGAGTTGTTCTTGGCTCGGGAACTCTTCCTATAAAGGGAACAGTTGAACACTCCATCATTTGAGAACATTTATCACAGAATTGGACAAAAGTCTGAGAATGCAGTGCAGGAAATCCTCATGGCGGAGCAAAAGGCTGAATTCCCCAGGTGCTCTCTCCTTATCTACTATGATGCCTTAGTGTTGGTAACCATGCAGATTACTGGCAGAATTGCCTGAATGGAATTGCACTGAGGGAATTCTCCCATAAGAGTTGAACACAATAAGGGTTGCTAATAAAGGTACAGCAAAATCCTTGTCAAATAGCTAACTCTTTCTTGGAGAAAAAAAAAATAGCTAAGCTAAACTAAAAATATCCGGTTGATTCCCTAAAAAATCCTTACCCAGCTCTGCCTCAAATGAGGATTTTGGGTGCTGGATACACCCACCAGTTCTAGTGACAAGCTGCAGGAATCCCAAGGCAAACCCCACACTGATGGTACCACTCAAGACCAGCTGAATTTCCTGTTCCTCAGTGCCACTTAACAAGCAGCCCACGCCAGGCAGCACGGAGACACAGCAGAGCAGCAGGCAGGCCTGGCTGTTTTGTAAGCTGTGGCAAACAAGGACTGTTAGTCAAATAGAGGACAGGGTAATCTCTTTGTGTGTGAGATACCTTTAATTAGGTAGCCTTCCTTGAAAACTGGTTTATCTGGCAGTGACATAGCACAAAGTCTGATGGGAGTCAAAATTATGAGTTGAGAGTATGCAGCAATGCTTGTAACAGCTTCCTGGGTGTGGGTTGGGGTGGAGGAGGAAAAGTCCCATGGTTGGCCTTCGTGGTAATGAAGTTGTTTTCAGACCCTGTTGTGACATAATGGAGGAGAGGGCCTGGGGAGACATGGGCCCTGAACTGCTGGGAGTTCAGAACAGGTTGGAAAAATGGCTTTCAGGAATGATTTTTATGTGGCCGATGCTTTTGGGCGGCAGGGATTGGCTAGGTGACTTGGCAGGGATCTTTCAACTTTACTCCATGACATTTTAGTAGTGTCCTTTGTGGGGCAGTGGTGTGGAATACCCATTGACTCTTGTAATTGCAAATGGTCAAGGACTTTGCTTTACATATGACCCTTCTTGGCATCATTTTGGGACACAGGGGCTAATGATGTTGTAGGAGGAACGACAGCCTCTCACTCATGAACCCTGCTGCTTTCAGCACCTTAAGTTGTCTTTGGAGGTCCCCTGGAAGAAAGGAGGAGATTTATGGTAGTTTGCAAGCCTGAGAGAGACATCCTGACTAACAAGCTAATTAGCCCCTCAACAGCTGATAGACAAACGGAGAGGAAGAGTCTCTTTGTAACCTGCAGCCTTACATTTTACACATCTGGAGACGGCAGCTTGTCTGCAGGGGCCAGCAGAGTTTGACAGGAGAGCAGCTTCCAGTGCCTCTGCTTCCCTCTGACGCCCCGCGGTGGCACAGAGCATCCTGCGCCAGGCAGGGGACGCTGCAGTGGCAGCGGTCACTCACAGGGTGTCCTTTCAAACAGGGTGTCTGAGGTGCACGGAAGGCAGCGTCTGGTGCTGGAGCCAGGGTGAAGCTGGTGGAGGAGGGAGTGCTGAGGAGCACTTTGTGCCCTACATTCCTCGAGCCTCCTGCAGTACGAGCTTTAAAGAGAGAGGGAGCAGCTCACCCCACCTCCATCTGTGTGAAATAGACGGAACATAAGAAATGTTTTAAATAATTGAATAATGAAATGAATATATTAATGCTGAGAGAGCAAGAGAGGGCTGCTGGGCTGGACTTATTCAGCCAAACAGCCCCTGACAAGCCAGGAAAGAAGTAGGGTCAGCATTTACTCCTCTAGAGGGGATTGAAGGCGGGGTACCGTGTTCAGTGGCTCTCTACAGAGCTTTTCTCTCCTCTTATTTCGTTGTTCAGTGATTCCACCTGCCTTGCTTTCTTTAGGGAGTCTTCTCTGTCTCACTGTCATTCTTTGCTGTCTCTAGGTCTTCTTTCTCCTCTTTTTTTCTCTTGCATCATCCTTCCCTTTTGCATTTTTAGCTTCCCATGGTTCTATGATGTTTCATCCTCCAAAACACAGGCAGAGTGCTCAGAGAGCATATATCCGTCTTCAAGACACTCACCCACCCTAATCCTGTACCCACTCTATTTCTTAGAAGCATTTAATTACAGGTGAGATTCATCTACTCTCCAGATACTCCACCTCTCATTCAGGAGACAAGTAAATGTCGTAACATCAAATGCAATACATTTCTAAAAATACTTGGATGGCTGACAGCTGAGGTTGGCAGTCAGAACCATCAATTTGCTGATGTAGGAATGCAACTGCAGAAGTGAGTTAGGTTTGGTAAGTCAGGCAATAAATGGCACAGGAGTTGGTATTAAGAACAGTTGAATTCTAGTTCTAGTGAAAAATGTGCCATGATGGAGTTGGCCACAAACAGCTGCTGCACATCATTCATTACACCCAGCTCTGCCAGTGCCCCTCCCTGCGTTGCAGTTGTCCCCCTTCCATCCCCACCATCCCCCCAGCTCTCCCAAATTTGGGCTCCCCACACCAGCTTTGCAGTGCCTCCCCCCCCCTTTTCCATGGCTTCCCTGCAGCCCTCTCCCAGCTACTTAAGGACTTAATTCCTGTTTGTGAAGGCTGCCAACGTTGCTGATGCATGCAGAGGTTTGTCAAAACGATCATTCAATTCCAGAACATTACAGGAAAACCTGCTGATTCCATCAGCTGTAACCTGAGTAATATTTCAGACCCCGAATCCAAAGTAGTTAAGGAATCATCCAGCCGTTTTTTGTTTGTAAATTTAACTGAAAATCATTTAGTTAGTGGCTATGCCTGCTAGAACACTTTTTTTTTTTTTTTCCTTCCTACGGATTTCTGTTTTAATTATTTTGGGAGCAGAACCTTCAGAGATCTTGTAGTCCTGACTCTTGTAGTCATTAGGGTCCTGTCACCTAGGCTAAACAGAGACATTATGCTTTTGCTGTGTTTTACTGGGTGTGCACGTTTGGGAGCTTTTTGTTGAAATGTGAAAATGGAATGTACAGATTATTAATTAGAAATGGGTTCAGAAGCATGTGAGAAGGGAGTGATGAGCTGAGAGAAGCCAGGAGCTGGAGGGGCTATTGGCTGTGCTAGAAACTGATTTTCCTCTTGTGATTATGAGAAGACTCCACAGGTCTATATATGTAGGGTACTCTGTAGAAAAAAAAAACAACCCACAAAACAAAACCAAAAACAACAAACACGTAAAATATACAAAATACTTACATTAAAAGTACCTATGGAAGAGGAGCCTGTGGTATGGATCATAGGAGCAGCTGGTGAGGAGAAGAGAAGCGGGTGGAGAGAGACAGATGATTTCTTGGGTGCAGCATGCAGGGACAGGTGGGGAGGAGGAAAGCACAGGGAGTTTAAAAGTGGCAGCTCTCTCCTTCATCTGGGAAGTTATTTCTTATGCAGAGTGAATGTAACCCTCCAATGTGTCTTCCAGTTAGTGACACCCAGGAAATGTTTTATGGATGAGGCTCCATCACCTGTTGGCATGAAAAGGAGAAGGCAGAGCCACTGGTGATGGATGATCACTTGGAAACTGCACTGTGTCCTCTACACCCTCTGCCTCTCTCTCCATGCCTCTTTATCATGCATCATTGCAGTAGCATCCACCTGAGGCTGCCAGGAAACTCCCAGTTCCCAGCTTCTCTCCCTCTTAACTTCCCAGATGTTCTGATATACTTCCCCTTCTCTGAAACTGCTTTTCTAAGTCAGAGATGTTGTTGATACCTTTTCCTGGGCTTACAATAAAAGCCAAACACGGTTAGAGGGGGAAAAAGGGATTTTACCTTGGTATTTATTTAAGGATCCTTGGGCCCAGGCNTCACCTAACTGGATGAACTGTTCACATTTCTGTAGGTGACAGCAAGAGAGAGAATTCCTCTCTGAAGACATTGTATAGAACATCTTGCATGTTAACCCTTCTTCACTCAGTGTGCATCCTGGTGTAAGTCAGGTGTGTTTATGACATAGGGGAAAAGGAGCAGGATTTTGCAGCTTTACAGTTGTTTTATTTTGGATTGTAGCGGGTACGTGCTGCTGATTGGAAACCTTTGTGTGCAGTACTTTTGTTGGGGTTGGTTTGTTTTTGTTGGGTTTTTTTCCAAATTACCATCCCTCTCTGCATCTCTCTTCTCACTACAAACTGCGGTTGCTAATGCCGTGGGAAATGGCAGATAATTCCCACAATGGGTACTGGAAAGCCTGGCTCACAAACCAGATGATGATCAGAGACTAAGCAAGGAGAGACAGAGAGTTTCAGAGGTGGTTGGCCAATCCAGTGATTGTACTTGTTTGCTGAGCAGACTGTAGATTCAAGCACTTGTCAGAATCCCATTTAACAGAAGTAATTCTGCAGATACATTTGAAAAACAAAGATAGAGCCTAAGTACTGGCTAATGTCTGGCAAGCCTGCTCTTGGATAGTGCAGTCTCAGTTAAGCCTTCCCATTCAATCCCTGGCCATCAGGTGCTCCCTTCTGTGAATGCCAAGCCCAGTTTGCAGAAGCAGGTCTCTCACTGCGAGCTGTGTTATTGCCATGCCAACCCTTCCTCTCTTCCTGAGTCCCTGAGGCCCATCTTTGTTTCTGCTTCCTGCAGGAGGTCTTGTGTTAGCTCCACGTTAATCAGTAGGCACTTCACTTCAGTGCATCACTTAATCTAATCTAGGTGGTACCCAGGCTTTCCCATCTTTTCTACTTCTCTGTAATCAAGAGGGTTATTTCGGTGTGTGGGAGTCCCGGAAAAGCACAGTAGTGGTGGTACACTGCCCACAGAGAGCAAAACCCCAGGGCTGTTTCAAGCACACAATTCTGTCTCCTGCTGTGGTGGCAATGGTAGCATAGCCAGGCGCCTCCAAACTGTGTTTTTTATCAGCCTCCTAAGGGTTTCCTTCCCTAGTTTAAGTCGGAGGAATTCAGACGATGCTGAGGGAATCGAGCCGTGCCTGCGCTGCATCTAAAGGCAGGCAGCGTAATAACACTGGGCTGACACTGACCTGAGCACCTGCCCGACTCCCATCCATTCCGCACACAAATGCGCACATACGGCGCACATCCAGAGGTCTGGGAGCAGCGGGAGATGGATGGCGAGGAGCATTGCTGTGGCACTGCCCCACCCCGAACACCGGCGTTTGTCCTGATTGCCGCCGAGCTGGGGATACGGGCTAATAACGCGTCCTCAGGAGCGACTTTCCTCCCCTGTGTGGATTTTCCCTCCTCCCCCTTCCTTCGCCTGAGTGTTTAGCTCTGAAAAGAATAATTTATCAAATCATTTTTATTCAGCTTTGGAGGAGGAAGAAGAAGGATGGTAGGGGGAAAAAAGGGCCCTTTGCTGTTTTAATTGCTTTGCGGCGTACTTGTGAGAGCGGAGCCGGGCTTATCAAAGCCGGCGCAGCTGAGTCCCTGCCTTTCGCTAATGAGAGCTGCCACGTGAGCAGCCAGGCTCCTCCGATGGACCAGATAGTGCCTCCAACCAGGCAGGGACTCGAACATTCAGCAAGTTAATTTAAACGGGGAGCTGGAAACTTTGAACAGGAGGCTGGGGGAGATGGTTTTACAAGGACTTTGGAATCGAATAACGGGGGGATTTGTCTTAAAAACCAAACCAAAATCAGACACGCAGCCTAAGATGTTGTTTGGCTTGATTTTTTTTATTTTTTTTTTAATTTTTTTTTTTTTTTCTGATGATTCATTTCTGAGTCAGGTGTCGGGGTCTAGGAAGAAGGAGGTTATATTTTTTCCTTGACTGAATGAATCTCAAGGAACCAGCTGAATTCCTGGAGATCATTCATTTCTCTTTGTGCCTGAGGGTGTCTTTTAAGAACAGAGCTGTGTGCTGCAGTGACTCCAGAGTGCTGCCGTGGAGGGCGGTGGGATTGGCCACAGGGTTGTGAACACTGTGGTTCTTGGCCAGAGAGCTGCTGAAATTGGTGGTCACCGGGTGCCAGCTACTCCTTTGGGAAGAACTGCCGGGGTTTCCAGGGTGCTGTGCAAACTGCCTGGCTTTGCACTGCTCCCCTGCAGCCCCCAAGGCTCTGCTGCCACGCACTGCCCAAGCAGCTCTGCAGCACCACCAGAGCAATCCCAGGTGTCCACGTCTGCCCAGTCCTAACCCCTTGGCACAATTTCCTTTCATTTCTGCTCAGTTTAGACCCGCTGTAAGGCATGTTGTGAAAGGTGATCATTTATAGCAGCTGCCAATGTTTTCAGGTTGTATCACAACATCTCCAGTTATTTAGGGTTCGAATCCCCGCTTTGCTATTGCATTTCAGCTGTGCCTTTCAGGACATCAAGTAGCTGAGCTTCACGTGTCTGTACCAAAAAAAGCCACTTTCAACACAGATATCACATCTTGAGCAACCTGCACTAACACCAGTTATCCCTTTATTGAATCAGATGTTGGATCAGGATCCTTTGGTCCTTTTTCACTTGATTTTTTGATTTTTTGTTTTCATTATCCTGCTAATTTGGGGGAAGAGTTTAGTATAGCCCTGATATACCCCTGAATGAACTGTATTCTAGGCTGCTACCCATCTAGGAGGCGACTTATCCCCAGCACTGGGTTCAGCTCGGTGATAGAAATAAAGGAAATCTAGGCTGTGAAGGAGGAGATTAATATCTCATATCTTTTTCAATAAATTTGATCATGTCTCTTCTGGCTGTCATCACAGTTAGGTTTCAGATTTTTAATTAAAAACTCCATAGCTAAAATTACTGTAATACAGTAAAAATGAGGACTGAATTCTACCTATTTGTCAGTTGCCTCATATGGAGAAACAATGTTGCCTCTTTTAAACATCAAACGTGAATAAAATATGCTGGGTTTTTCTTTTTTTAATCTTAACTTAAAAAAATAGTTTCATAAAAAGCTCTCTTGAAAGCAATGATGGGACAATCTATTATTAAAAGAAACAAATCAATATTAATGCAATTTGATGGCTGAGATTTGCTTGAGTAGTATTTTATATTCATGTGTATGCTGTTAACTCTGCCTTATTAGATATGTGCAACATGGGTGAGTTAAGGTTGCTGTGGGAACCATCACTTTTTAAATTTCCTGACTTTAATGCAGGTAAAGTCAACCCAAGCTACCTTGCATTAATATCATGTAATTTCTTTGATTGAGGAAAGAATGTTGGAGTATTTTATTGTCTGTGTCGCTGCATTCAATTGCATGTTCAACCAAAATGAGTTTGATTCCTAACCCTGCACTAAAGAATTAGAGCAGTAGAACTGGAGCTTCCTTTCAAAAAAGAGCAACACCTCCGAATGCCACCACAGTCCACAGGCTTTAGGTCTTTCTCCATCATGTACTGCTCTCCAGGTGCTTGTGTGCGCCCTGTGACAGTGGCATGCATGCCCATCCTGTCATGCAGCAGGGATCCAGGCAGTAGAAATAGATGGTCTGAGATTTAGTGCTTTAGGCAAGCTTTTTTCTCTGATGTGACCCTTCCAGATGCACAGGGGTGAAATGACCAAATCATATGTAGGCTAATGCCACAAATTCTGCTAGTTCTGCCCCTCTGCCCTTCTTCCTTCTTGACATGTTTTGACTATCTGGGCACATCACAAAGTGAATGAGATGCTGGTTTGAGATTTCACCATGCTCTTAGCAGTTAAAATATGTTTTCCTTGTACTGTGCCTACTCCTAAGCATCAAGCAGCTTGAGAATTTCCACCTCTTATTCAGAATGAGGGAAATTACCTATTACTAAATATCTGCAACTTACAGCACAAATGCCTGTGGCCATGTTGGCTGCAGGCTCTTTATGGTCAATGGAGACATAGCCGGGATTAGGAAGCAGTTTATCTGATGTTTCCACAATAGGAGGGGATGATAGTCAGGCTTTGGAAGTCCGTATCAAGCATTAGGAGTGTGGACTAACTGAAGTGGAGCCTCCTGCATGAAACATGACCAAATTTAGCCCTAGTATAGCTACAAGTAAGTAGCAGTAATATGCAGAGACATCCAGCCAAGACAAAAACAACCTGTGAGCTAGGCTAGTGTATTGCTTGGGTACTTAACCCTGAAGAGAAAAAAGCCTCCATGAGCATACCTGGGATGTTTTGCTATGAAGACACTGCTTCTAGTATGAAAACTGGCTTGCAGATCTTGGCAAAGCTCTGCTTTATGCCATAGAGACATTGTCTCTTTTGCAGCAATCCGCGTTGCAGAAAGACAACTTCAGGCCAGTTACTCTCATCCTTTCACTCCAGAGAAGAAATTTCCTTGGTATGGAAGTAGTTAATAAAAGTTAAGTCTTCTAGTAAGGGGACAGAAAAAATACCATGTGACTGAGATGGCCAATTAGACATTATGAATATTCAGAATTCTCTAATCGAATGAAAGCTCATTACAAACACCCAGACTGAAATTTGCCCATGTAAAATATTCATTGAACAATTTTGCATAAATAAATAATAAACAATAATAAATGCATAAAAGTTTGTTCATAGACCATCTATCAGCAGGGGGAAAAAAAAAAAGACAGAATCTGCTAAATAAATTGTATGTAATGAGTAATCTGCCCACTGCTTGTTTTGAGCTCTCCCATGGTAGGTCTGCTGTGGAGATCTGACATGAGCATCTCTCTTCTGGGAGGGATGTGAAATAGGGCTGCTTGGAGGAGATAAAACACCGAGGTACCCCGATGTTAAGGGAGCAGGGTGTCTAAGATTGGGACTTAGCTTATCACAGATGTAACAGGGTCTGAGAGTTGTCTGAACATGTGAGCTGGAGAAAATTACTGGATTTGAAGGAGATCCAAACCAATTGCCATTTAAGAGCAAGAGCATTTCCATTTAAGAGCTTCCTTGCATGTCCAGCCAACCGAGGTTTACAGAACTCCTCCTGACACAAAGGATGTGTTCCGTTTCACAAGTCATTGTAGGGTGATGCAGAGGGAGAACAAAGGTAAAGCTATTGCGTGCGTGTGTGTTGGAGGTGCAAGGGAATGCATTTTGCTGGACACATGCAAACAGGCTGTACACAAACAGAAAAAGGTCAGAGCTGTCCCAGAGCTGCATATGGAATAACTGCAAATGACTGCATGTGCTTTGCCTACCTGTTTGGTTAATAGCGCTGGGGAAGGGGACTGGGAGAGAAATCAAAGGGCTGCTTCAATAAAATGTGAAAACCAAAATCCACAGTTGTTAGGAAAGAAATACCAGGCAAGAGTACTAAGCTGTTGTTGGAGATGGTCAGCAGTGAAAAGGCCTTACGCCTCATCCAGTCTCAAATCACACTGTATTGGGGTCCATCTGTGGAGAATCTGGCTCTTAGGAATCTGTGAGACAGCCTGACCTATTAAGTGTGAGCTGTTCCTCAGGGTAGGAACCACCATTTTTGTGGTTTGTTTGCACAGACAGTAGCAGGAAAGCAACCCATTCTCCAGCTATGCCCCATCGTAAGAGCAATGAATGGGACATTTGTGGGGACATGGTATATGCCTCCTGGCAGGTGGAGAAGGGGCATAAGAAGTCTGGTTGCTCCCTACTTTCATTCTGTAAAAGTCATCACTAACCCATGGTAAACCTTTGCACAACCACTTCACCCACATAGTAATTACCTGACAAGTATCCCAAGTATCCACCTACACAGCAAATTACATGGCAACTTTCCTGTAACTACGTGATAGTGACCTGGTCCTTCATGCTGCCAGGTAATTAGAATCCGAAAGAGTTTTGTAAAGGTTAATTTATGTGAGACTGATCCTACCCTCCTTGCCTATCCTGAGCTCAGGACTTGCACTTTCAAATGTGGGACTTGTGCTCTTCTCTGGGTGTCACCTGTCCCACTTCACCCTTGAGAGGGGTTTGCTGTCTCTATAGATCAGGGTAGAGAAGGCAGCTGGGGCTGGGTAGGCTTTTGTCTGTTGGCAGCCCCCATGTGCCCAGTCCGCAGAAGATAAATGCGTGATGCTGTCACAACCACAGGAGTCTAATAGGAGGCTCCTTAAAATCTGTGGTCCCCAGGAGTTCAGCTTAGAGCTGCACAGGCCCCTGCCATTCTCCCTGGAGAACTAACCATGGTAAGCTGCCCTCCCCATTCTCCCTGACAGAGGTAATCACTGATCTCTGCTGACCAGCCAGTATGGGACAATTAACATTGGAAAAGAAAAGAAAGAAACAAAACCAGCCCTGATCATTATGCCTCCCTTCTCACCCACCAGTGAAATCTCACATGGGGATTTTCTATTAAAGGGGGTAATCATGTGTGTTTCAGTCTGGAGTCTGAGGTTTCCTGGCTGGATTTTGCTCTGTTAGAAAGACTCTCTCCTTTTCTAGCCGGTTGCAAATCCCTACCTTGTTATCACAAGACAGTTAACTATCTAATCACACAGTTTTATTGCATGCTTAGCCCTGAAACACACCGCACTGCCAGATGCTATAACAGACTGTATTAGGGAAATAATAACAAGGCAATTCAGAAGGCTTGTCTCATAGCTGCTGGGTAATTTAGTGACCAGGCTGTTCTGTAATTTTGTTGTCACTGTGGCTCTGTGGGTTTGGCTGGGAAGAACTGTGTCAGCATGTGCCGTTTGCTGTGACAGACTGCATGTTGTAGAGCAGCATCACACGGGAAGAACTGGTACATGTGACAATTAAGGGAGTCTGCTTGTTCCTGTTCATGGTTAGTCGGGGTGGACCTGTGCAAGGGGACTCGTACTTTCTGACTGGTTCATCGGAAAGACCAAACACAAAAATAGCAGCAGAGGCTTATTCTGCTCCTTACTCTCTGGAACTGGTCTCTTCAGAGGAGGGAATCAAGATGAACAGTATGAGGATAGTGGAAAATATGGGATGGGAACTGTTTATCTGGGCAGGGCAAAAATTTACCCCCTGGGGCTCTGGGTGATTAGCACTTCTGCAAGTACCGGGATTTGTTGAAAAGAGGAAGACAGGGCATATATTAAGCCATCTCTTTCCTTCTTGCAGTACACTGCAGGACTGGAACAGAGATTACTGTGTCTCCTTGTTCATCACTCCTACCTAACCATGAGAGATGGGAGATTGAGTACTGTCAAGAGACATTTAAAGACAAGTGACATTCAGCAGGAGCCTCAGTAAATTCATATTCATTAGCAAAGAAGGTAGCAGTGTGCAAGAGATGTGCAAACAAGACATTTTCATTCCATCAGTCCTTGTCTTTGTGCTCTGTGCCTCAGCAGGAGCTCAGACATGGCCATCAGCTATCTCTGTCTGTCTGGGCAGGGTTTGGGTTTGAACCATCCCTCTTCTCCTCCCAACCAAGACTGATTCCTTCTCTCTCAGTAGCAGCACAACACAGACCAAGCCCGAACAGTACTGTAAGGCACCTGAAGGTGAGGATGGTAAATGGAGTGTTCAGGCTCAAGGGTGAGCTTGAGTCTTCAGCTAGCATGATGGTATTAGTGTGCCTCCTGGGGGACCTGTGCAAATGGAGTGGAGGAGAGGCATTCACGTAGGAAGAACAGGAAAGCAAAATGTGTATATGGCAACGTGACAGCAAACCTGAATTTGTGAGAGGACGCGTGCATGTGGTGGTACACGAGGGTGTGGGACTGGGCAGCTGTGTGGAAGTAGGTGTGAGTGATGTAGGCATGGAATGTAAATTTGATACTGTGCAGGGACACAGAGGCTGTACGAATCCTGTGTTTCTCCCTGGAGCCCAGGAGTTAGTCTGAAGAGGGCTATACTTTTGGGAGCTGGGGCAAACGTAGGGAAGTGAGTACGCACCCACTGCAGCCTGGTCCTGCATGAGATGAAGGTAACATTGAGAAAAGATGCAGGTGCTGGTAACAGCTCATCAATCCCAGTGACTTTTGAGGGTTTTTTCCATCTCTGAGTTTTAGCGACAGGGAAGGAGGGGGGCATCATTCTGGAGACTGTTGTTCATCAAGGGCTGTTCCATTGCACAGTGCAAAGGAACACAAAGCAGCCTAAATGTGAGGCGCGCGTTGAAAACAAAACCAATGGCATCAGCTGGGACCTTTGACCAAAGAGACTGTTAGGAAGAATTTTATTCAGGCAGGTAGATGGGAATGGCTTTATTAAAGATATGAAGAGAGGGCTTGAGCTGCCTGGGTAAATCCATTTCACTGAGAACTGAGGTCGATGGCATAACTCCCCCTCACTCTCCTGTGATTCATGAGGGAAAGCTGAGCTCTAATGCCTTTTATGAAAGATGGTGGTTGTTTGCTTAAAAAGAGTTATGTGGGCCTGTTCTGGCCTTTCTGATGTCTTACCTTCTGGTGGGATGTGTACTGGACAGTCTCCTCTTGTGGGATAAGGCCTTTTTTCCTCTCATATTAGCTGAGTGGTCAAACCTAGGAACAAAAAATGCCAACACACCTTTACAGTGTCTACCAGGTCAGGCAGCAGCACACAGGAGCCAGCAGAGTCTCAGCCCCCGTGCTGAGCAGAAGGCAGGAAAAAAGCAGAGGGGAATATGTTCAAAGTTCCCTCACCTTTATTGAGCTGCCCTGAAAGAAGTATCTGCTTTGCAGGACCTAATCTTCTCCTAAGATTACTGTAAGGGTTATTGCTTAGGTGCATTTTTATCTCTCTGTTTTCACGTTTTCTTCATCTGGATAACAAGAGAAAGTAAAGGCATCAGAGCAGTCCTGCAACATCGTCCAGGTATCAGATGAACAGTATGTGTGTTCAAAGGGGCTTGGATCTTGAGGGTAAATACTATATGCCCTGGGAAGAATGGAGATTGCAGGAGGAAATCTTCCACTTTTCACAAAGGATATTAACTGCCTGATTGTTATGTATAAACTGGAGGAGAGGAACAAGAATGAAGAGGTGGCAATTAGGAGGCTGTTTGGCATTTGAGAGATGAAGGTTCAATTTCCTGCTGTCAGATACAGCCTGTGGGATGTGGGACAGGTCATTTAGACCCCTACTGCCCAAGTTCACCCTTGAGATACAGCAATGGCATCTGCCTTACAGGAGCATTAGGAATGCAAATGCTCTACCACAAGGCACTGAGATGTCACAGAAACAAAGCAAGGAAACACAGGTACATAAAATGTAATATATCTGTAACTCACTGCATCGGTGTCAGGTCTAGGTACTAAAGTGTGGGCACCTAAACGGGAGCTGCTTCTTGCTCAGTGCTTTGAGAGTGCCTAGCAAATTACATAGCGTTCTCTGTTGGTTCCTTGATGTTACCACATTCTTAAATAATCATTCACTGAAATTCCTCTTGTAAAAGTGAATGGGCTTGGGTTTCTCTAGTTCTGCTTCTTCTGCCAGGACACAGTTCAGCCTACACAGTGAAGTGTTCCTTAGGGGTGCAACAGAGCACAAATTCTGTGCACGCACATGCACAGAGTTAAGGAATTCACACTTTTTTATTGGTGGGGCTGCTGCTTGAAGCTGAAATGAGGTGGTATGTCACCATGCCACTTTTTTATTGTGGAGATAACTATGCTCTTACTTTTTGGAGTAAACAGCTCCGTTCAGAGAGCTCTGATGATCTCGGCAAGTGCTGCCACTACTGCTGAGTTTCTGCAATCACCCGCTGATTTAGGCGATGTTTCTTTGCTGAAAACACAGTACAACCCATCAGCTGGTTGGCCTCATCTTGCTTCTGCATGACACCTTCTACATCATGACTCCCAGTGAGCTCAGCAAGAGAGGAGATGCCTGATGGGCAAGTCAGTAGAAAGTTGTCTCCTGGCCAGCAGCAACTGCTTTATCACAGCAACGCGGGCACAGCTGGGGATGCACTGCAGCTCCCTGCACATTTCAAGGCCATGTGGTGCTCTCTCAGGATTTAGTAGGCTGATGGAGTCATGGGGAGACAAGAACATGTAGTGTTCTCTCAGCCTGTCCCCTGCTCCCTCCACCTGTGTCCTCTGTGCTTTCTTATGGTGGTGCTGCCACTTGTACGCATGTGCTTTGAACCTCCTGCCCCTTTCCCTTTTAAGTCCTGCATCACAGGAGGAATCTGTCACATAAATGTGGATCCAATATGAAGTGATACAGAGATCTGTCCTCATATCCAAAATGAGAATAGGTACACTCATAAAAACATTGTACCATCATCATTGTACCCTCTGGTCTGAGCTTGGTATGAGCAAGCTGTGACAGTGCTGCAAGGTAGGAGCTGGTTGTGCTGCTGGATGGTCAGCACAGAAAATTTTAAATCCCCGTTAGCATGCAGAGATCTGATAGGGAACATTTGGGAAGAATAAGAAGATGAATTTCCCTGGTTCTTTTATCACACCAACAGTCACTTCTGTAAATTTTTTTTTTTATTCATATCTTGAAAATTCTCATATGAGAATAGCACAGAAAGAAAAGAGTTTCAATCTTTGCTCTACTACTCCCAGGCAACAGTGAGTTCCACATGCTAGTAAGTATGCACACTATGATGTACACATGCAATTAATGCAACTACATTGAGTGCTTTCTCATTTCTGCTATTTCGGGTCATTGAACAGCTGCGTGTGATTCACGCTTCAGGTGCTAGAGGTAGTCCTTGCTTTTAAAAGGAAATGGCAAAGCTCAAATAGCATGTCCCTAGTGGCTTAGCAGTAGAGAGGGACAATATTCCCTTCTCAGATGTCAGAGTATTTAAGACTGCTTCCCTGTTACGCACCTGCAATCAGAAATAGACCTCTGTGTCTGTCTTCTTCTCCCAAGCTCTCCTTCCTTCCCTCTTTATAGCTATAATAGCTTCAGTGGGTTTTGAATTCAAGCTTTCATTATCCCATGACCAAACCTCTGCAGATAGCATGGAGAATTGGTTTCCATGCCTGAGGTGCCGGCTTTTGGCGAGCACGCTGATACATTGTGCTCAGGGAGGAAATAGCCCAGGCTAAAACTAACTTCGGGGTATCAGCTGACTCCAGGGTTTCTGGGGAGGAGGCAAGGAGGGCTGGTGGCAGCCCTGATTAGTTATCCTGCTGGGTTTGAAACGGGTTTGTGGATTAAGAATTTACTGGGAACTATTTGTCCTGGGCTTTGTGCAAATCAAACTACAAGCTAGGCCAGCTTCAGGATTACTGGTGAGCTGAATAAATTGTGTTGCAGTGGCTGCAAGTGGGCACATAATTCTAAATGTTTGGTGCACAGTTGTTAGGAGCAGCAGCAATAAAACACAGTGGCAAGAAGAGGAAAGATTTTGGGGGGAAGTTGGATGGCACTTTGTGAATTCAGGCTGCTGCATCCAGCTGTGTCACACACACACACACGACTCAGAGCTGACCAAGAGCTGAGCCCTGCCTGGCAAGCAAAGCAGCACACACATGCTCCTTGTGTCTCTCCAGGTGGCTTTCCCTGCATTTTTGCTCCTGCAGGGCGAGAGGAGTCCTCACTGACCTGTGCTGTACTTTGTGGTGGGCTGGTGCTGGGGAGAGCATCCAGGAGGTCACGCAGGGCACCGCCTGGACGGATTAGCAAAGCTTTTTCCCGCAGATTGCCTTGCCACAGACCCAGTCTGTATCCGTGACAGGTTTACTCTACTATCAAGCCCGCAGGAGACTTGTGTGACCACTTAGACTATAAATCTGCTCTTTTAATACATTTATTCCTCAGCTAGTCATTTCTCTCCTGTGATGTTTCTCATCTCTTTTCTGTGCTGTTCTGCTTCGACATTGTCATTAGTCCTGACTTTCCCCCTCCCCATCTCTTTCCTTCCCTCTATTTTTCTGCTATGTCAACAGAGTTGCCTCAGTGCTTTGATCACCATGCTGGAGTTTTGGTCCTTCCACAGAGTGTACACACTGCTTTTCCATTCCTCCTTACCTCCCACCTCATTCTGAGAAATTTGTATAGGCACAAAAGGGAACACTAGCACTAGACAGAAGCATTTTAAATCTATTTATTATCCAGCTTTGCTACAGCCCTCTTTTTGTTTCCCTTTCAGTAATGAAATATGTGTCTATTTCTCTTTTCTACCAGCTTGTCTTATTTTGCATCTTACTGAGCTCCTATGAGCAAGGTGAAATGCCCTCATGCTGACCTGCAGGGAGCAAGGGAAAGAGAGGGCTGTATTTATGGCTGGGGACCATTCCCATACCTGGAAGGTATTAGGAAGAATCCTCCACAGTTCAAGCACAGGAGATGCTGGTACCTTTACATTGATAATAATTTGTAACAGATTTTTTTCCTAGAATCAAAAAGGCAGCCATAGAGATTGTTTGGAGCTGTAGAGAAAATATTTAAGCCCAGTATCCTATAACCTCTTCTGCATCTTCAAAAGGCTCTGGTGATATGATTTCACATCCCACCTATCCTCTAGGTGTCTGAGTCTCTATTTGGCAAGAGAACAGAGATATCTTGCTACTTAGGGTTTGCATATTTAATCCATCTGAAGAAGAGAGTAAAATTACTGTAAACATCGTGTGCATGTGTGTGTGTACATGTGGCCCACAGTGGGTTCACACACAGGTGCACACACCAGTCATGGACACATAAACAATACACCCACATGCAAAGTGGGGAGAAATGACTTAAGGGGAATTACCTGGTCCTAACGGGAGACACTTAGATGAGAAACAAAGCATGTCTCCTGTGCCTGCTAGTGGAGCTGATGTCATGTGGAGAGAGAGAGGAGGTGGCAGCCACATGCTGTCAGTGATGGTGAAACAGATTTCATTGAAACCAGAGCTCTGCTGGGTCTAAGTCGGCCTGAGCCCGCTGAAGAATCCCTGCTGCACTGTGAACCTCTCTCCTCAATGCAGGGCACTGCATAAAACCACCATCTGTCCTGCTGCAATGTTTTTTTTTTTTTAACAGCATCAGGTTCCACTGTGAATTTGTAGCCTTGGCATGCCTTGCTAGTTGTTGTTTTCCTTTCAGATAACACAGCAAAAGGAGATTTCCTCCCTGTTTTCTGTTGCTAGCCTTGGTTTGGACCCAGCATTCACACCATTTGGAAAGGAATGAGGGCAGGAGTAATTTTTGAGTTTCACTGCTGCTCTTTTTCTTCAGCAAGTTCTGGGGGATTGCCATACCTGGATCGCTGTGTTCAGGAGCGAGTTACTGGTCTAATAACACACTCTTTGGCATTGGCCAGAGGAAGCTATTTCAGTAAAGCAGAGAATGGCAGTCATTGTACGCAGGGAAAGCTGTAAATTGCAGCACTGCTTGAAGAAAGAGCAGTGAGACCTCCAGGCTTAACTGGCAGAGCAGCATTTTGCAGGAGCTGAGGGCTTTTAGCAGCAAGTCTCAGCTTTTGACTTTATGGGCCACAGGGCAGGTTGTACACAGAAGAACATGAATCTGGTATCATGGAGCCAGACTTAGTAAGCATGTCCTTCTGGGCTCCAAAAAACTGCTTTGCAAGTTTTAGTTTCTCTATCATGAAATATCCTGCATCTCTTTTCCTGTAATCCTTGAGAAGCAAAAATAAATGTCATATATGTTGCACAAGAAATGGGAAAAGAAATCTTTTTATATATGACCCAGATGTCTTCCCCCACATCAAAATGTCTTGTATGCAAGGTCTACTATTTTTTGTCATTCAAGCTGGGTAAAACTGCACTTCTGCCTTTCAGAATAAGACATGGCTGTCATGTCTAGCCGGCTTGGCTGGATACATTGAGCAGATAAAGAGAGTTTAAATTCTGCCTAAAGTCTTGTGTTTCTCCATAGCTGGCCAAATCTTTAAAAAGTTCATATCCAGAAGGGATTAGCAAAGGCTCCTAGGTAGAATTGAGAGTGTTCAAAGTTGGCTTCTAGTCACTGAATTTTGGATCTCAAGACCAATTTAGATACAGGTATAAATCTTGGCTATCCCCATATACCTGGCCAGAGTAAGTAGAAAAGGGAAGGTTAGCCTAAGAGAAAGAAGATGTTTCTGCTCCTATGTTTGTTTGGAGAATATTCTAAAAACAAGGAGATACTAAAACATTGTTAACAGGGACAGCTCTTTATTTTTGAATGTCTGAAAAACACATAATGCCTAGAGATCACTACCATAAATTCATTATATTCAGCCTCTCAGATAGTCTTTCTCATTAGCAGATCTCGGGGCTCAGCTGCAAGTATAATGCCCACATCTGTAAAAAGCTAAGCAGCCCATCTGTATTTACAAGCTGGTATCTGCACTTTCATCTCTGTTGTATAGCCTTGATGTAGTTTCCTAGGTGGTTCCATGTCAGACTGCTGCAGCTGTGTCCAGGCATCCTGGGTTCATATGTTTATAAGCTTCTTTTGGCCTGCATAGGCTATTTGCCTCATTTATTTTTCCTACTCTTGCCCTGTGTGGGGTACTTTCTGTTCTCTCCACAGAAACTGGGCCTTATGCTTTGATTGCTGCGGGCCCTGGAGCCAATCCTCACTGCTCCAAAGCCAAAGCCCACCTTTTACCAGAGCTCTGGCTTAGAAGGCAGGGGGAGTTTACAGACCCCTCCCTCAGGGACCTGTGTCACTTAAAGCAAAGTTATACACAACTGTAAACATTCAGAAATCCCAGAAACTCTTTCCCTTTTCCAGCACCGCTATATAATTTGTTATATACTGCAAAATAACACATGCCCCACTACTTTTCCCTGCTGGCATCCAAGGGCACTGTGATCCTGTGCCCATTACAGAAGTTGTGCAGCATTTCTGTTTTCACCTTCTTCACTAGCCTTCCTCTCCAAATGTCCAGGGAAATACTCTTGCTTTTATAATGACTGGTCATCTCTGCAGTATTTCCCCACTGCTGCCTCACCAATTCTGGTGCTCTTTTTCTTTCTTGGTTTACTTTTGTGCTCCATTTGAGAGGACACCATGAAAATTTAATGGGCCTTTTTTCTGTTATCATTTCACCTTCTGTAAATTTTAGCTCAACTTAGATACAGAAAAACCCCGATCCAAACAAACAAATCAAAGAAGGTGTCAGAGCCTCTCATTAAAACAAAGCTTTAAGTTTTTACTAATACACAAGCTCCCAGTATCAAACAGAGTTCATAGGCTTCCCACAGACAAATCATCAATATGTTTGATGCAACTGGCATGTATGCACCTCATCATCCATTGGCACATGTATTATTTGTTCTGTATTGCAAATATTGCTTGGCACTCCCAGGAACAGACAAGTGTGTGCGCACTGGGTGCAAATGCAAATAGCATCCCTTCGAGAGATGACCGCGAAGCTGCCTGTGGTCATGGAAACCACTTCTGTCTTTCCTCCCCTTGCAGCACAGTGGGACTGGAACAGTTTGTTCTCTCAGTGGCTGGCTGTCTTGTGCACAATGTGAGAGCTCCTGTGAAGCTGAATGTGCCTCGCCTTTGTGCTCCGCCGTGCTTCCAGCGGCAGGCCACATCCAGTTAACAGTCTTCCCCACACCCCACCAATGCCCCTTCAAAGAGAAAATTAGATCAAAGTTTTATCAGTTCGCTGTGTTTGAGAGTAACACATGCCAGGATTAATAGTTCTCAATTTTTCAGAAATATTAAAATTTGCTCTCTATTGTCAGGACAATAAATCTTTTACCCTGCGAGTTCATCTTGCTCTGAGAACGACCGAGCGATTACTGACCCCAATTACACAATTAAATCTTTGAAATAATACTGTTTGATATTAAACAGTTACACTTCTCATAAGAAAATATTCACCATTCTCTTGCCAGCTAAGAGGGTATTAATAATGCATCTACACAGATTCTATTGTGTGTTAATAATGAATGTCTACAAAACCTTATAGAATGTTCATACTGCATGTACTCGCAAAGCTCTCTAGGATGCTAAGACCATAGAAAATGCAAATAGTGAATCCTGAGCATGGCAGTGGTATTCTTTGTCCATTCTAGTCTCCAAGGCAGCAGAATATCATAGGAGGACTTGAAAAAAAATCAGATTTGAGCAGCAGGAGCAGCCAGATGGTTAGGAGATTGATTTGAGGGACAAGGGAAACAGCAGCGCTTGGCTTGTTGAGGTCTAAGATGTGTGAGTTGTGACTATCAAAAGTTATGTTTGAGACCCACCAAGAAACAGAGGTTTTTGGCACTGACCTCAGTGGGGCTCAGATTGGAGAGTGTGAGGATTTAAAAGAGACACATGGGTCAAGTGGAAACACAGAAGGTGTTGGTATGCTGAGCTAGAAAGCGGTATGAAACCCTCCATCAACCTGCAAAACACAGGTATGTCAGCTTGTTTCCATCCCTGGATGGAATAAATAAAAGCTATAAAATTGCACTGAGAAAGGAAAGATGGGAACTGCCTGGGAGAACTTAGATACTGAGAGCTGAAATATGTGAAGTCGTGAAAAGATTAAGTAGGAATCTCACTGCTGGCAATAGTTAAAACCAGTCTGGACTAGGCTGTAGGAAAAACCACTGAAGGGAATGATATGGTCCTAGCTCCACTGGTGCTGGACTAGGTGAAACAAAGGATTACTTCTGTCTGTGCTGTCCCTGATTATGTCATGGCTGCACGTGCTTACAAACGCTTGTAAGAGTGTATGCTGGCTAAAAGCATCCACAGAACTTTCACAGCAGTATTTACTTTCCAGCTGCTCTGGAATGCTCAAATATGTGAGTCTTCATCGCTGAACTTGACTTAAAAATAAGCAACTCCTGCTGCATGTTGTCGGATGACAGTGATGTTTCTCCATAGTTACCTGCCACAAGCCAATAATTCAAACCTACCAAGTGGAGATTACTTAGTAATTATGGAAAGATGCCTTTTACTATTCACACTGGGTTTTGAGCACTGCAAGCAGAGAAACTTCTCTCTTCATGTCCAAACAATATATTTTATTTCACTGAAGGAAAGATCCTATGTGGACCAGGCAAGCTTCTCCTGTTGCCATGGAGTGGGGCTTATCCATGTGAGAGCCTGTCTGTATGGCACTTTCTGTGCCTCAAGTTTTTCATGGCAGCACAGGCTGGAGCAAGCAGTGACTGGCTCAGCATGCCCAGCAGTGATGGTCACTCTCTCCGGCTGGATGGGGATTATCCCAGTGCCCTGTGCTCAGTGGAGACTTCTGAGACAGGTTGCCAAAGGCAGCACTTAAAGACAATGTATTTAGTATGCAGCACAATTTGCATGAGAGAGTGACTTAGGGAGAACATAACCCCCGACCAGGAGAGCTAGAAAAGCAAAACAAACCAGAAAAAAGATACCCCAACACTAAACAAATGTTCAGTCAGGTCCCCCAGGAACACACTGGGGCACTGTGTAACAAAAGAACTATTTGCCTCAAGTATAAAACATTCCTTTTGTGGTCTCTTCTGTGTGTATTGTAGTGAATATATTGACTGGCAGGAATGTTCATGGGAACAGTGAATTTTATGTAAATATTAGAGACTATTTGCAGGAAGCAAAATTTGAACTCATAAAAAGTAGTATTCTCTATGGAAGCCTGATCCTAAAGGTTAGTCAGAAAACAGAAACATTCAGTGGGATTTACTACATGTATTTAACAAAAGTGTATCTAACCCAGCTTTGATTTTGAATATCGACTATCTGGGGACACTTTGTGGACAAACATTATGCTGAGAATTATTTACTGAGACAAGTCAGCAAATAATTGCAAATGACAAATAAATTTGAGAAAATTACAAACTGCTTATGGACAATTCATGAACAGAAGCAAGGCAAAATTAATCAGATAAATTATTCACAATGAATGAATCTCTCAGCTCTAATTAAAACTCTGTAGCATATTAATAATACATGCCCAGAGAACCACAAACAGAATCATATAACCGAAAGGATCCATCTGTGTCTGCATCACAAACCTGCCCATCCTATAAAAGGGTGTTGCTGTATCTTTCTTGCTGTAACATTCTCAGAGCCTTTTTGTGTTTGCATGGTTTGGTTCTGGCTGCAGCTGATAGAAACCCTCTCTGCACACAGTGTACTGTGCTTAGTGTGGCACGTTTCCTCACTGATGCATGTGGTGAACAGGATCGTTCCTTCCCAGGTTTTTTGTTACTGCTTTTCCAGCCCTAGAGGAATTCCCACAGAATATGCAAAGTATTGCCTGGGCTTATCTGAAGTTGTTAAGGCTTTTCTTTCATGAGTGTTGCAAATGATTCTTTTCTAAGATACAGGTACAAGTGAAGACCTAAGGGTTTAATTCTGAAAATGCTCAGGAGTGGAAACCATGCTGGCTCTCCCATCCCAAGTCTCCCCCCACCAGCTCTGCCAGTGCTCCCCCTCCTGCCCTTTGTACTGCAGCTGGGGACCCACTGTACATAACTTTGCCATAACCTGGTGTATGCTTCCTGCTTGGAGGAAGCCTTATCCTAAATGGGAGTATTTTGAGCAGCTTGGTCGCTGTGTGTAGCAGGAGGCCCTGCCATGGCCATTAAGCAGAAGCTGATGGCAGTAGGCTGGGCTGGGAGCTGGGTGCCTGAACATCAGTAGTGCTGCATGTTTAAAAATTCCAGCAAATGAAGGAAATTGGCTCTTTCCCTGTCCCCCACCTGTATAATTTAGCTCCGCTTTTAATGTAACCGTGTCTTTGTACTCTCAGGAACTCCCCAAACCCATTCCCCCCACTCTGATTCCCTGCCTGACAGAGAAGACCTAGTCAATCAGAAAATTGTTTAATATTTTTTGCTTTTATTCCCAAGAGTTATCCTGGCCATTCATCAGCCCCTTTCTTACCAGCCACCCCCACCCTTCGTGTCTTTTATCTGCTTAAAACCAATCACTCTTCCCCTCTTCTTCTTTTCACTTCACAAAAGGAATCAGAATTTAATAAGAGCAAGCTGCAAAATATCAGCATTAATCCCCCTGTCCTCATGGGGCTGGCGCTGTGAGTCCCTGGGTCCCCTTATCGGCACCAAACTGTATTTCACCAGTTAGAGCCTTTCTGATAGCATAAATACCTGCCATGCAGGTGTCTCCAGCTGACAAGATAACGTGTTATCAATCATACATCCCCAATTTATGCAAAAAGCACATCTTCCCTCTGTTTATTTCATCTCATGGTGGATGGAGAGCTAGGGAAGAGAGGGGCTGAAAAATTAAATCTTTTCTCACACACTTGAAGAGCCAAATGACACATCTCCTGCATATACAAAGCAAAGGCCTTTCTCTCCTGTAATTCACTTATTAGCAGCTGTGCAATGGTGTTGTTGCAGAAAAATGGGTAGGGAGTAATTGACTGTGGAATCCCATTAAGCTTTGTCATAATGCACAGTCCCAGAGTGGGTACTGCAGAAACACCTCTATCAAAATTACCTGCCGGAGGGAATGGTGGGGGAATGATTACACTGATGACGAAGGCAAAAGAGTACATCCTGCTCTTCACTGGCCACCTTTGGTGCTTGTTTCACTCACACACAAGGGTAGGGACATGGTCTTGTCTCTGGAAGCTGCAGGGCTGGCTTAGCCCTAAATCTTCCTGTGCAAGTAATAAGGGAGAAGATGTGTAGAGGACTGGGCAGAGACACTTGGCTTTGGCAGTGGCAAATTTTCACGTGAGGGTGATGGCAGTGGGCTATGCCACCATCTGAGTGGGGGTGCCAGGGTCCTTCATGGAGGCAGCTTAGGGGAGTCCTAGGTGTCAGCAACTGGCATTCCTCGAGGGAAAACCCTCAAATGGCTATTGATTGCTGAGGCTCACTGGGACTGCAGGCTGAGGAGGATTTGCTCTCAGTTGCGTCCTCTGATGCAATTCCCAACCATCAAAAGGGGAGGAAGAGTATGGGTTGTGCATGAAATAGCTGTCTTACCTTCATCCTGTGGGGCAGAGTAGGGCTGGGACTGATCTCAGTGAAGGGGATGCAGCAGGGGCATAAAGTGCATGGAGGATCACAGGCTTTCTAAAGCTTTAATTATATCATCTGAACTCCATAAGGTTAAACTGGTGCAGCCCCCAGGTCTGTAACAGGTATTGCTATAAAGATGCCTTTACCAAATGCAGCTTGTTCTGCTCAGTCTAGAAAAGTAAGCTTTAATGGTAAAAGGACCTAATACAGGTCTCACAGTTGTTTTGATTGAAATGTCCAGTTAAGATTTCACTAACTCAAATAGTCAGACCTGTACAAAGATTGAGTTGACCAGCTTGACCTACACACTGAAGTCTGATCTCAGTGGTAGCTGTCATATACAGAGGACAAACCCTGCTAAAATAAAAAAAAAAAAAAGTAATGAAAGAGTGGTACTTCATAAGCAGAGGAATGGTGATGCAGTGCCATTTCCATTCCTGGGAGGTGGCATTTTCTCTGCTCCACAGCACCTTTGGTTCACATACTGGCTGATGATGTGCAGGGAGGGAAATAAGCAGCGAGAGCAAACGACCTCAGAAACAGCAAAGAACTTGGTTTCCATTGCAAGTGCCCTTATTAGGATGGAAGAAGGTAGGGGAGAAAAAAAGGCAGAAAGTACAAGGCAGAAAAATGCCTAGAAAAGATGTCTTCAGCTGTTTCTGCTTCAGCTGCTCCTAAAAGACATGGTGGTTCCTTAAACATATATTTAACCCTATCTTCACAAGTGTTTTCTCTTCCTTAATAAAGGCAGGTTTTAAAAAAACCTATTCAGGTGCATCACACTGCAATATTTATCTTGGTCTCTAATCTGTGCTTGATTTGTAATGTGCTTGGAACAGGGGTTATATCTTTGGTCTTTGTGTGTGTAATACTTATCGTAGTACATTTCTGTTCTGCAAATACAGCTCCTGTGTGCTGCCTCTGTGCAAAAAATTAGAGATAATAATAAATCACAGTCAGGTCTGATTCTGGGAAGACCAGTTGTGTGGGAGAGGAAAAGAACAGGGGTTGTTAAACCCAAGTCCTAAACATTCCTGCACACTCTTTAAGTTGTCACCTCCTGTCCGTGTCTGCCCTTGCTGCTTGTTAAAAAGTAAAATGACTCTTCTACGATGGGGGGTTGTTCTGCTGGTGCTGAAGATCCAAGCTTTTAAGCTCTGGGGACAGGTGTGGTATCTACCATCACTCACAGAGCTTGGAAATCAAAATGCTTGCACCTGTTTTATCAGTGAGAGCGGCTGCCTCACCCTGACAAAGGATTCCCTTGACTGGTGGACTAGCTATAATGAATTACTACCCTAGCATGTGTCCCTTTCCCCCCCCTCATCAAGGGTAATTAGCATTCTGCACCATGTGGGTCCCTCAAGCCTCAAGAGTCCTCACCTCTGCACTAAAATGCTACAGGGAGATCAGCCCTATCCCCAGGCCCTCCAATTTTCCAAGTTGCAACTGATGTCGCTTGCCAGACCTCTCCCTCCTTTTTTGCCCTTGGGACCTCTCCATGAACACACCTGTCTTATTAGATTAGGACAGTTCCCTGTGGGGACATGGAGATGTATGGATCATGTCTACCGCAGTTTCCATCTCCAAACGATGACACATCATCGATCAGCAACTTTCTGCTCTTGTGTCTCCTATCTCAGTCATTAATGACCTTGATGGACACCTTCTGCTGTAAAAGTGTATTGAACTGCCATGTTTTTACAGCACTGAAAAGCATGCCTGTGATGCCATCTGAAACCCCGTTTCTTCTCCAGCATTGAAATTTTTGCTATATCCACAGTGAGAGAGAGCATTAGCATGAATGAACATGATGGAGAGCTATAAAGTTTTTATTATCACAATTTTAGGCTGTTCATCTTATGAGTGGCAAACTAACTCCTTGGGAGGGAAGTGCTTTGGGAAGCACTCTCTGAGCAGTTTGGGGAGGAATCCCAGTGAGGACAGAAGAGAGGAAGGACAAGAGAATTTGTGTTGTACATAAAAGCAGAATAAAGGCACTTTGCCATAATCCACCCTCCTCAGCTACACCCAGGTAGTGTGAAATTGTTGTCTTGAACTGGTCTGCCCTGATATAGTAGAAAACAATATTTAGCCTCTTATACATGCTAGTTTGGGATTGGGTAATGTGATTAATAAAAAGCTGCTTGCACAATACCCATCCAGCACAGCTGCTGTGGCACATGTACACGTTCTGTACATGTGCCAAATATGTAAGCAGTTTTCTTGTATTTACTCCCCTTGGCCCTCCTCCCCCTTTATAAAACACAGTTTCTGTACATCTTTCTCTGGTCTCCGGATTGGGACTTTTAGATGGGTCTGGATAAGTCTGTGTGGGTGGGGGTTGTTCTGTCACTTATTGCTAGGGCACTGCAGAGCTCTCTGAATTTAAATTTATGTGTTCCAGCTTTTATTGCTGGGCCACTTGGCTCCTTTGAATTATCTCAGTCACCAAATGAATTTTATAGTCCATTGGGGGCTGTCCATGCTTGTTAAGGTGATATTTCCATCTCCAGCGTGCTGTGGAATCTCATCCGCCACGCAATGATCACTTCTACCCGCCAAGCTGCCTATTGCTTCTTCAGGAGTCATCTCTACTCCTTGGAGACTCCTGCAGTTATGGGCTCAGTTGTGTGTGGGGCTTCTGGAAAAAGAGACAACTCGCAGTGCACAATGGGCATAACTTCTGCTCAGGAAAGAGGTGAAAGAGATGCTGTTGCAATATTGGGTTGTGCCAGCTGTCAGGCTGGCTTTTTGGTGTGCAGGACCAACAAGGTATGACTTTTGGGTACTCTGCACCCCTGGGCCCCACTTCAAGGGTTTCAAGGGCATCCCCCAGTAAAAGGGGGTTATCAAGGAGAGGAGGTCATCCCGTGGGAGGTGACTACAGAAATGGCAAGGACCTGGGCATATGCAGGGCTGCAGCTGCAGGAACTACAGATTCCACTTCAACCTGGTATTCTGCTGACAGTGCCAAGCCTGTTTATCTGGGCCTGACCAGGCAAAAGGATGTTTGACTTTCTGTGGGATTTTTCACAACACAGGCCCTAAAGGCTTGGCTCTGGTGTAGACTCCATCTTTGTGCAGAGCTGCCTCCTGTGCTTTTGTGACAAAGGACACCAGCATGGTGCTCCATCATGGTGCAGTAAAATACTGAGACCATATCTAGACTTCTCCTTGCTTTGTTGCTCTTCCTTCTGATACCACCTTTTTGCTCTTTGTTAAACTGACCCCTCTCCTTCTTCCAGAGGAGCTTCTCATTTTGGAGCTGGCAGTCTCTTTACTGAAGCTGTCGAAGTTTTGGGGACATTTTTGGAAGAATTCCCCATGCCCTGCATCAGATCTCACATTGCAGCAGATCTGCATGGTGGCAGAAATGGGAGAGGATATGAGGATTTTATCACTCTGCAGTGATGAGTGCTCAGGTTCTGCAGTGTGAGGAGTAGTCCAAGGACACATCTAATAGCTTGCACTCCTAGAAGGGATCTCAAGTCTTCTTCTCCAGCTGTGTCTTGAAGTCCAGCATCATCTTCCATTGGACAACATTCTCAGGCACATGGTGTTCTTCTTGGCATGTCCTGCACAGGGCCAGGAGTTGGACTCGATGATCCTGATGTGTCCCTTCCAACTCAGAATATTCTATAATTCTATTCTATGTCTTTTCCAGGAGACTTTACCTTTTCCCAATGTTCCTCATAGGAGCCCTACAGACACACCTCACGTTGCTGCTTAGACGCCTCAAAACAAATTTCTCTGTCTTGGAATCTCTTACCTGTTTTGTTTGGGACCACTACCAAAAAACCCTTGGTGCCCTTTGCTGGTTTGACTGCTCAGCAACCCCAGCACTTCTGCAGTCCTGGGAGCCCAGAGCCGGAGAGATCAGCTCTTTGTTTCTGTGTGATAGTGGTTGCTCTTCAGATCATCTGGGGTTCTTACATTTTTTTCCCTGATCGCCTTAGCAGAGCTCTTGTACGAATAAACCACTGGAAGATAACTTACCAGTTTCTTTTTCCTGTGAAAAGGGCTCCTGATGGAATTTCTCCATTAGTCTCTGCGGGACTTAATGTGATGTTGTTTCCTCTCTCCATTCCTCCTTTGTAAACTACTGATCTATGATGTATTGTAGCTGTTTCCACAATTCATTTCCCTAAGCCTGTTGTCAGGCTAATTGGTTTTCTGTTTAAGTCCTGGATCTTGCAGATTACTATGTGTGGCCACTTAGCAGGATCCAAGCCCCAAATTTTCATTCTCCACTGTCATTAGCTGTGTTAGAGCCTTTGCTAATCCCTCTCCAGCTAACTGTCTTCATACAGCAAATTAACTGCTTTATATTAACCTGGCATACCTCTTCCAGCAGGGTTGTGCTGTGTTCCTATGTCACCCTTGTGGCACCATTGTGTTTCTCCTACTGAGTGTAAATAAAAGCAAATTATAAACAAAATAAAGCTTAGACCGATACATTTCCTTGTTTTCCTCCTCTTGTGTCCTCCAAAGAAAATGAGATTCCTGTAAGGAATTATCATGTCCATCATTTAACTAAACTGTACATATCTAGCATTTTTAATCTCCCTTTGTAAATCAGTCCCTCCAGGCCCTTATCTCATTCAGCGGGTCTGGAAATTAAAAAAATAAAATAGAGCTCACAATAAGAAGTCTGGAATATCTTTTGAGGTAAGGCAGGGGAGCAGGGGAGGGACTGAGTGGTAGGAAATAATTCTTGCTGGTTTATAACCCCTTCCATCTAAGGACCTCAATGTACTTTGCAAGCAGGAGTAAATTAAGGGTCACCATGTCCCCCATGAAACTGGGAAGTCTTGTCACAAATCTGTATCAGTCAGTACTGGTCTTTATGAAGCACGTGCAGCTGTTGAAGTTGCACAGTCACTGCAGGGATAAAAGTCATTTCTTCCTGCTGCAGGAAATGAGCATCTACCTATTTGAGTTGGAAGTGGAGAGGAGAGTTCGCATTAGGAGTAGGCGGCCTCTGAAAGAGATGAAAAATTCTGACCCCTTATAGTGCAGGTAACTGGATTAAATATGAAGGCATTATAAATACTTGTTACTTTAGAGGCAGGAATGCTCTGACATGGAAAGACAAAGTGATATGTCCAGCTCATGCAGCAAACTAAAGACAGAGGGAATCTTCATCACTTGCTTTGACTGCAGAACAATCCTTTCTGCAAGTAGCAGCAAGTTTTCCCCACTTGTGGCCAGCAGCATGAAATTTGGGCAATACAGCTAGGGATTCAATTGAATGGCTTTATCAGAAACTCCAGATTTGCTTACAGGCACCAAGAGAACAGTCTTTCTCAGGAGATTTCCACTGCTGCTTGCTTTAAGGAAGACTGTTTTCAAGGAAGACGAGAGCAGCTGTCTTTCTGGTGGTATCTTGACATTCCATACTGGGTGCCTCCAGTTCCAGGAAGGCACTGGCCTGGCCTGAGATGAGATAGCAGAAGGTACCAGGTTTTTTTTTGTCAGATTTGACTTAATTTCTTAATGTAGGCTTGCATTTTTTCTCCTCTTACCCTTACTGCTTCAACCCATCCCCAACACTTATCTCTCAGATTCATCCCTTCCCTCTGTCCTGATTCTCCTTAACTGCTTGTTCAGATTAGGAAATATCCTTTCAGCCTCTCTCTCATCCTCATTAAATCGTCTTTTTATTTTTTTTTCCTTTATCTTCATCTCCTCCTTCCTAGACTGTCACTAAATTAAAAAAAAAAAAAAAAGAGAGCGAGAAAGAAAAAAAAAAGTGAAGAAAAGCTCTTTAATGTGTTTTTAAAAATCTCTTTGAAAATTATACAGTCTGTGTCAGTTCTCTCTGTCTCTCTAGTTGCATTTATTAATTTATTTATTTACTTATTTATTTATTTATTTTTACAGACCAAAATGAAAACTGGCTTATTGACAAAAGCCAAAGGGCTGCTGATGATTAGGTGCAAAAAGGCTTTTCCCTGTTAGGGTGGATAAATAACAAGCAAGTTTGCCAATGACACCAATCTGTGTGGTGCAGTTGAGATGCTGGAGGGCAGGGATGCCGTCCAGAGGGACCTTGTCAGGCTTGGGCAGTGGGACCATATGAACCTCATGAAGTTCAACAAAGCTAAAGGCAAGGTCCTGCACGTCAGGTGAGGCAACCCCAAGCACAAACACAGGCAGGACAGAGAAGGGATTGAGACCAGCCCTGAGCACTTGGGGATGTTGATGGACAAGAAGGCTGACATGAGCTGGCAACGTGCACTTGCAGCCCAGAAAGCCAAATGTATCTGGGGCTGCACCCAGAGCAGCGTGGCTAGCAGGGGGAGGGAGAGAATTTTGCCCCTCTGCTCTGCTTTTTTGAGACCCCATCTGGAGTGGTGTGTCCAGCTCTGGAGCCCCCAGAATAAGAATGACATGAACCTCTTGCAGCGAGTCCAGGGGAGGGTGACGAAGATGCTCAGAGAACTGAAGCAGCCCACCTCTGAAGACTGGCTGACAGGGTTGGGATTGTTCAGCCTGGAGAAGAGAAGGCTCCAGGGAGACCTTAGAGCACTTTCCAGTACCTTCTGAGGGCTACAGGAGAGCTGCAGAGGGACTTTTGAAAGGGCACATAGTGATAGGATGAGGAGGAATGGTTTTAAACTGAAAGAGGACAAGCTTAGTTAGATAAGGAAGAATTTCCTTGTTGTGAGGTTGGTGAGGCACTGAAACAGGTTGCCCAGAGAAACTCGGGATGCCCCATCCCTGGAAGTATTGGCGAGGTTGCGTGGGGTTTTGAGCACTCTGGTGTAATGGAAGGTGCACCAGCCCATGGCAAGGAGGTTGGAACTAGATGATCTTTAATGTTCCTTCCAACCCAAGCCATTTTAGGATTCTATGAAATATGCAAAAGATGTCTTTTGCATTTAAAGGACAGGCTGAATATTTGCATTCCTCCTCCTCCTCCTTCCTCCAACACCCCATGACACAGGCCCAGATGTCCAGGAAAAAGACTGGACTAGAAGCCAAAGATAAAAGCACATTTCCCACAAATGTGCACTTAACCCCAGGCACTGATTCCAGAAACAGCTGATGTCTCCAGGCCCTTGAGAAATGTTCTGGGTTTTAGCAGACTGCAAATTGCAGCATTCCAGCCCTCATGGCTTCCATTAGTCGGCCCTAGCTAGGAAATGGTACAGAAGAGCAGGATTCTTACCCAAAGGGAGCAAGAATGGGATGTTCTCATTCAACAAGGAAAACAGTAGCAGTTTGCTTGTTTCAAATACGTGAGGACCCAGACCAAAACAACTCCTCAAAATACCCTTTAAGTTTGGGGAATTTGTTGTCTGGATTCACGTGTTTGTAGATGTTGAGGTTAGGAAAGATCACTAATGCCTCTTGGCTCTGATCTCAAGGTGTTTCTGTAATATGGCCATGTGTGTCCATGCTATCATTGCTGTAACCACCTCAAGTACTAAGAGGAATGAAACTGCAGCAGCCCAGACTCCTGTGTTGCCCACATGCATCTATCCAGAGTTGTGTGCAACTAAAATTTATGCCCTTGCAGCTTTAGAGCTGTTGAAAAATAGGACAACCAGGTTGAAGGTAGCTGGCTGCAATCGCCCTTCTGGTACTGGTAATGGAACTGGTAACTCCTGGTAGCAGAGATCCAGACCATCTGTACAATCCAGTTTAGGCACTGGATGGGCACTGCCGTGAAAGAGCAGGTTTGATGGCTGCATGCAGAATCACAGGAGCATGAGTAGGAGGGGACTGCTTGTTGGACCTCTAGTCCAGTCCAAGCTCTTGCTTGAAGCCAGACTCCTCCCAGGAACCAGTGTGTCAAGATCAAAAGTTCTATGTCATGGTGGGTTAATTTCTTCTCCCAACTTTCCCTACCTTGTGGCTGCTGCTACATCCTTGCCACTCTGCCAACACCAAGGGCAGCTTTGGCTGCCTATCCAAGTCTCAGTTCCAGAGGCACATGATGTGGCATGTTGCAGAGCCAGCGTCAGTCCAGATCAGCTTATTCATCAAGGGCTTGTGACTAATGAGTGAAACCTGCTTCAGCCATTGGGGATCACTGCTGCAGCAGGCAAGGAACAGGTCCACTCTCTCTGTGTAAAGACCCTGCTGTGGAGAATGTGCAGACTGCTGAGAGAAAGGACAGAGTCTCTGCATCATTAGGAAGCTTGGTAAACCCTTCCAGTAAGTCCATCACTCCCCGCCATCAAACTGACTGGAGAATCCATGTCACAAATGAAAGGGTGCATCATTTCCTCCTGGAGTATCTGGCATAGTGATGAAGTAGAAAATGGGAAATAAAAACTAAAAACTAATAAAAACAAGAACTCAAATAGAAGTGGAGTAAGATAAAGATGGAGAACATCACAAAATGAGGAAACTTTGCATCAAAGAAAAGGTCAGTACAAGTTCTCCTCAAAAGGTGGATCCAGTCATGGAACAGTGAGTTTACATTTTTCCCCCAACAGTAAGGAAGCAGCTGAGAGAATCTCTAACACCCTGAATAAATTTAGCTATATTTGATCACTGATGTGGCTTGTACTGGAAGACACCACACAATAATACAAACTGGCATTGCTGTGCAGATCCAAGGAGCTCTGGTCCTTAGTTTTTCATAGCGGCTAAATCTGGGTTCTCTAACAGCACCAACAAAATGCTGCTGAGACTCCAGAGGAAGGTACACATGGAGCAGGGGAGGACCTTTGACCTGACTTGGGCTAGTAGTATTTTGTTCAGAGATAGAAACTGGCATGACTTCTGTGGTGGTGCCAAACAAAGCCCAGAGTATATCCATTTGCAGTTTATGCCGTCTCATTTGAAGCTGCCTTTGGTTCTCCTATTTCTGTGTGATTCTGCCTTTTATCTGCCCCTTTCTTTCTTGGTACATAAGCAAGTGTGATACCTGTGCCTTGATGTCTGGATTTGCCACTCCTCAAAAACACCGTGAGGCTCAGCGATAACATGCCATCCAAACAGCGGGGAGCACTTTAATGTCTTCTGTCTCAGGGACATAGCTGGCATTTGCCATACAAATCTCTGTAGTCCCCTTCAGTGATTATTCACTAATTGTTATCCACTGCTCCCATAGAGCATTTTGTTTTTGATGACTTATCTAAGTGGCACATTTATTCCCCTCCAAGCTTCGCGAGTGAGAACAAATCTAGTTTATTCTGTTAAAGTGAAAATTAAACCAGTGGGCTGCACTATTGGAATCGGGAGTTATGCAAAATGAGACTGTAAAATGTGCTGTCAGTTATCTGTGTGACACTCCCGCTCTCTTCCCAGTTCTGCCTTCAGGAGCTCTCTTCCAGCCCATGACTCCTGCAGCCCTTTGAATGCAGAGTGATCACCAGGAGTTATTCTTCCTGAGTGAATAATGTACATGGTGTATGACCTTCTGGGATATACCCTTTCATCACTAAGGAACCATGGAGTGAGAGTGCCTTTTCAAAGCCGCTCCTGACCCCACTATTCTTACTAGGTTTTTTACCTAGAAAAGGAAGGTGTGCACTGGTATAGTTCTTGTCCTTTCTTATACACTCTTCAGAGGACTTCTGGAGCATCCTGTTCAGGGTGTGATGACAAGAAAGGCAAATTAATCATTCTTGGGTTTGCATGTCCAGAGCAAACATTAGGCCCTTCCCTTTCTTTAATGCTGGCAGTTGAGAAGGTGTGGTCCTCCAGGGCTCGCACAGATCCACTTGTCTGTCTTTTGCTGTCCTGCATGTTTGGATGGGAGTCTCTGAGTAGCTATGGGGGTCTGTTTCCCCAGGTGCCTGCACAGAACCCAACACTCTGGGGCCTCACTACTACTGGGGCACTTGAGCCCAAAAACATCCAAGCACAGACCCTGGGATTTTGCTGGGGAGAAGTTCCAATCACAGTGTTAAAAGCAAAGGAGGTTTCCAAGCTTCCTCAGATGTGGAATGGGATCAATTAAACATTAAAAAAATGTTTAATTAGACTTACTTGAAAAAGCCTGGAAGGGTCACCAAAACCGAAGGTGACGATGCCAGTCCCCCACAGCATATGGCAGAGCAGCTGCCCTCCCCTTGCTACAAACACAGGACCGTCACTTCAGAGGGACGTGCGGCCCTTTCATTTTGCTGGCTGTCGCCATGGCAGCAGAGGGATCAATCTGGGAGCCACCAGCCCCACTGCCACCTTAGGAACAGGAGTATGTCCCTCAGGGGACCCAGTTTCACCAGAGGAAGGAAAACAGGTCAAAACTAGCCATTTTTGCACTGTATGAGACTGGCAGAGGACGGCATAGTGCGGGAGTGTCACTAGCTGTGAAGGCCTTGGGGGCCCCTATGCTATGTGCCACTGGGATTGAAGCACTTTATTCCTGTATCAAAGAGAATTTATATTGGACATCTAAACTCCTTTAAAAGCAGGGAAGTCTTGATGTTCCCTGTGTTCGTGGCTGTTTGATGTGCTGGCATTTCAAGGGGCAGGTAGCCCTGTTTTCCCAGCTCCACCTTGCACCACACGCATCCTCAGGTGTGGTGGGGCAGGGGAACACAAGGAGCCCGAGGCTTGCCATGGGGAGCAGGTCTGTCTGGCAGCCATCAGCTGGAGAGATGGGTAGCACTTTCAGCTGTCAGAAAGGATGACTGATGGAATAAAGGCTTCTTTGGATCTCTTAAATGATCATGATGAGCCCTTTCCCACGGGAAGACATTATGAAAGCTAGCTTGAGCATTGAGGTAGGGATCTTGTGGTGGTGGAAATGACTCATAACCTTGGCTTAGAAATTCTTGCTGTCCATTTGCCTGTTGTGGCTTCCCTCAGCTCAAGCAGCAGCCCATCATTTGGTATTCCGTTTTATGAACAGATGATGTGCTCAGTTATATGTAGCCATGAAAGGTAAAATCACAAACTTGAAAGGCCCTGGGATTGCAGGACACTGGGAGGACCAGGAGGGTTACTGAGTGTTGGTGGCTCTATTTCTGTCGTGCAGGGGGGAAATTCTTATAGGGTTACAGTGTGTCACTGGGAGTTTGGTGTTCAAGCATCATGAAGTTCCAGGCATTGGTTTTTTTAAAACATGCTGGTCTTTCCATACACTTTAGCCATATAAGAACAAGGGAGTGGCTCTGGCAGCCCAGACTCAGGAAATGAGCGTACACACTAGAGGAGGCCAGGAAATAGGCAGGAGGTGAAGTTAAGAAAAGGGCAGACAGGCTCAAACTGCTGTAGGTTTTTGAAAGTAAGAAAAAGAAATTGAATCTCAATCCAGCAAACACTTAAGAACCAAAGGAGGGATGAAGCAGGATAGATGTGCTATGATGGGATTTCAGGGTGAGGAAAAAGAATGCTAATGGCTATATTGTGTATGCTTTGTGTGTCAGAGAATCTGGGGAGAAGTTGCACCGCCTGGAAGTGAAGCAGTAATGAGCGGCCAGGCATGTCTCCCAGCTGTCAGAACAAAAAAGAAGGGCTTGGGTGCTGGCTCTGTTGCAGAGCTGTTTTTATCCTGAGGGACTTCAATCAGAAAGTGCCTTTCCTTGGGAGGTTCATTATCTCCCCTGTCTTCCCTGCTGTCTCTCATTCTCTGCATGGACAGAAGTGGCCCCCAAACTCCAGAGACCAGGCTGCACCATAGTGACCTCGTTCTTCCTTGCAGACCTACCAACTCCCTAAAGGCTTCTGCCTCTCTGCACTCTGTCATGAAATTATTTTGCTGAAGAGACAAGGCATAGTCATTGTAAAAACTATTCCAATTAAGATATTTAATTGCAAAGGAGGAAAAAGCATCTGTAAATTAAATGAATCACCCTGTTTACAGCACAGAAGAGTAAGGAATGATCTGAGAGGAAGCTGACATTTTGTCAGTCTGAGACAGCTGAGGGCATCAAAGTAGCAGAGGACATAGTGGCTTTTATAGCAATAGCAAGGCAATTAACCTTGCTTTCCCTATACTTCCTTAGACATCTGGTTGATTTTAAGTACCAATATGTGCCCTGTATTCCAGCTGCCCCTCCAGCCTGTGCTCTCTGCTGGGCTGTAGGATGTAGGGGGGCTGTGCTGAGGTGGGGGGCAGCAGGGAAGGGGCAATTGCTGCAACCACAGCAGTGGCCACCTGTCAGCTGAAGCTCATTAACTCATCTAGCACCTGCTCCCACCCTAATGAGCTGGGGGGAGCACCTCCAGCGAGAGTTTCTCCACCTGGACACAATGCAATTACATTCGGGGTTGTTTGTCAGTCTCTGTGTGAAGCGTAAGACACCAGAGGGTGTAGAAGAGGCTGAAGCATCCTGAGCAGTCAGGGGTTTGTGGCTGCCTGTGCCGTGTGTATATTTATAGTACAGCCTTCAGGCTTTCCTCTGAATTGCTGTTGCTGTGTGAGGAATGAGAGTGGTGAGAGACATCCAACAAGTGGTCAGAAGGAGGTGGGATCTGTGAAGCAGTCACACTTGGTAAGATATTGGCAGCAGTAGCTGCGTGCCTGGTTGCTTAACTATTAAATAGCATGTCTGTACTCTCATAGGATGTTCTGCAGTAATAATTAATAGTGATTACATAGTGATAACACAATGGTTATGCTAATAGTTCTATCAGCCTGCATGTAAAGAAAGATGAGCCAATACTATAAATACAGTACTGTGTGAGGAGCAGTTCTAATGACAAGCGTATTGCATATAGTAAATATGCTGATATTGTTTATGGTAAACACTACAGTCCCTCACCTACTATAATCAGTCTTTGCAGTTTCCCCGCAATTAACTTTCAATGTTTCAGTCCTGCTCTTCTGTTTCCCCCTCTACCCTCAGCTGCGTAGAGAGGCATCAGGATTCACTGCTTCCAGGTCAAGTAAGGAACCCTGCTGGGCTGAATAGATGCCCATTAACGTGCATACTAAACCTCCCAGCAGAGACCGTGACAGACAGGTGCTCAGTACAGCTACACACTCATGGCTTAGAAGGCTTTGCCCAGATCCCCAGTTTCATTACTATTTAATTTCCTTGCACTGTGTCACATGGAAATAGTGAGGAAGGTGGATGAGGGGTGGAATGAAACCTCTTAAGTTGGTTTGGTTAGGTTATGGTGTCCATTCTATCAAGGTACTCTTACAGATTCACTCCAGCTGTGCAAGAAAACCCAGCCTCCTCTGAGCAACTGAGGTGAGCACAGAGATACACTGGTGTGTGCTGCATGCTTGTGCCTCCTGCTAGTGGCTTCAGGAAGGAACTTGGAGCCATTTGGGGGGGGCTTAGTCCCTACCTACTGGTGATTTCTCAGGGTGCCAGCAACAAAAGATGAAAGAAGAAAGCTCTGAGGTTAGTGGTGTCTTAAACTCCAAAAACCATAGCTGCAGGGAAGCAGGGGTTAATCAAAGGAGGATCTTCTGTGGTGGCACTACTCAGGTAACCAGCTACAGCTGGGATGAAGGGCTGCCCTAGGGAGAGTAAAGCAGTAGCTGGGGAAGCTAGTTACTATTTCAAGACAGTCCTCCTCAGCAGAAACCTAGGAAGGAGACAGTTAGGCTCAGAAGTCCTATGAGGAGGGATCCCAGCTGACTGGGGAGCATCTTGTTATTCATAGATTTTGAGGTATAGAAGACACTGAGATTTCCTCAGGCCCAGGCAGTTATGCTCTGCAGAACAGGACACAGCATCTGGTAAGCTGACCAACAGGCTGAGTGTTCTGGGATGATAAAAAGGCACAAGGTATCCTGAGAGAGAGGAAGAAACCTCCTCAGGAGCGTAACCACAGGTGAAGGATCACACAGCCTGGACCATGCTGGAGGCTGCCCTAAGGCACGTAGCTCTGCCTAGAAACCTGGCCTATGTTCCTGGCCTAACAATGAGTTATACCTGTGGGGGAGCAGCAAGTGCAGGCACCAGCTGTGAACCTGCTCCTGCTTGTTAAAGCCATGGTGTGAGGCATGACCGCCGTGTTTGTTAGAGATCCAGGGAGCATCCTGGCAGCACAGATCTGTGCAAACTCGGTGTCATTTGCTACCAACTGGTGAAAGCTGCTGTACTGAGGTGCTCAAGAATATGAGCTGTTGTGTTTCTTAAGCTGATGCGTGTATGGAGTGCATTTTAAGAGTAGGTCCTGCTGTTACGGTTGATTTGGAAGGCATTCCAAATTCATTGGCAGGCATTAATAGTGGTGGATCAGATTAGACTTCTCAGTCAAGCACTGGATTGATAGCATTATAGAATTAAAGACTTTTTCTCCCGGTGTTGGTGGAAAAGGTTGGAAGAAGTATTCATTTGCAAGAGATGTCTTTTTTTTTTTGGCTTGGGAGCTTGGATCAAGTATGTAAACCCTGTGCTGTAACAACCCAGCCAGCTCTCTTATGAAATTCCTTTGTGCAAACTATTTTCCAAGCTCAATTGCCCATTGCAGTCACATTTTTATTGCTCTGTATAATTCTGTGTATGGCCATCTCAGTGACATTTTCGGGAATGCTTCAGCCCTTTCTAAGGGCAGAAGTGGCCTCATGGTGTGGGGGAATGCAGAGGGCTTTGAAGGGATGCAGAAGGATTCTCAACCGCTGTCTTTATTCTTTGAAGATCAGCATGAGGTACAGAGGGTCCAAAGTGCTGGGAGTATGATGTGCAGTGGTAACCTCTGAATCAAATCTGTTTGCTTAGGGGTTGAAATGTGTTACTTCCTAGTTTCATTCTAAATATTTGAGTCCAGTGCCCACGTTCACTTCAGAGAAGATGCCTTTATTTTTCTGTAGAGTTTAAAATTCTGTTGTACCTTGGCTTAAAACATTGTCCAGCATTCCTGCTGGTGCAGCACCTGGCCCAGCAGAGGTGCCTGGGGTTCCCCCATGGGACTTAAAGCCAAAGCAGCAGTGCCTGGGGTTGACAACACCTGTGCAGCCAGAACAGCTAGGGATTAACTTGATGCATGTAGGTAGCAGTCTATGCTTCCATGCTGGGCATGAGCAAAAGTTGATTCAATCTTCCTCACAGCCTAGCCAAATGAACCAAACCATGTCATAAAACACAGAGCCTGTGTGAGGATAGGACAAACCTCTCTGTGCATCACTTGTTCCCACTGAGGAACCCAAGGGATGTCATGGAACAAGTCAGAAGTAAAATGAGAGCTTGTATCTTAAAAAAAAAAAAAATTAAATAAAATCTGGTGGGGGACAGGAGGAGTAAAGGGAAAGAGAAGGAGAAATTGCACTCTCATTTTCTGCTCTCCTTCCCTTCCCATTTTTCCCTGTTTGAAACTGTGTCAAATACCTTGGTGCCTGTTCCCCTTACTTCTCCCAAATTTCATCTCTCTTCAGAGCTCTGGCTTTAAAAATGCACACATATATGCAATTAAATGCAGGCCTTGACTTTTCACCTGGGAAACTGGAGGGATAAGGTGAGCTAAGCTTTTAATTACGAGTACTCATTCTGGGAGGCAGGGAATTCAAACTGACAGTAGATGCTGCAGCACTGCTTAATCATGTCTTACAGGGAAGAGGAAAAAATCCCCATGAATATGCTGGGGAAAAGATTTCCTGAATATATACAGAAAATATTATTTCTTTTTGCTTTTCCCTTTTCACCTTCTCCTTTCATTTTTCTTTTTACTTTTGTGCCAAGTGGAAACTAGGTTTTAAATACTGAGGATTTGATTATGGCTTTTATTAAGGTGGAAATGTTAATGTGCAGCTGTGACCCCTAGGATAAAGCTCTTTGTGCCAGGGTATTCTTGGTTTGGGTTTTTTGGTTGGTGGTTTGTTTTTTTTTTTCCTTGTCTTTTCTCCTCTGTATCTCTTTTAAAGCATTTAATGGACCAGGTTCATTTGGGCTTTTTCATTCATTGACGTGACTGGAGTTTTACCACAGACACACCTTTGGCTCTAAGTGATTTTCTTGATGGGAGGGTGATCAGTGTAGGAGTTTAGTGGCACTACTTCCCAGACAAGCACAGTTGGAGTTGCTTGAGAAAGAAAAGAAAAAGAAAAAAACAATGCTAGTTTTTGTCCCACAAAGAAATCGCTGACAAGTTTTCCAGCATTCAGGAAGAAAAAATTGTTCTCTTTTGCTGACCACAGGCCAGCTATGATTCATAGTCCAATTTGATGTGCACTAGTCACTGGGGTTTTTTCCACTTCATTCCAGTATTTGTCCCTGTGCTTTAGGACCAGTAAGTACTTGCCTTGCTAAGCAAATGGAAAGGTAGGCTTATGCCAGGAAACTCTGCTAGGATAATGGGTATTAGTCCCAGGCAAAGGCCTTCCTACAGAAGAAAAGCAGAATAGAAAGTGAAGTGTGCACACATTTTAGAAACAGAGTATCTCTGCCAAGTCACAGGAAGGCATCCCATCTCCACCTCTTTCTGTCCAAGCTTGTGCTAGAGCCGTGTCAGGCAAAGCCTGCTCCGTCTTGGGGCTGTTCTTGTGCCACTTTGTGCAGTGTGGCTTCTTCTGACTTGTACTGAAGCCTCTGACTTGCCAATCTCAGTTGAAGCTGGGATGTGGAAGTGTCCTAGTCCCCACCACAAGCTGTTGTGACAACTTCCAAACCTCTCCCACTCCCTTTTTCGGATGAAATAGTTTGGTGAGAGTGTGAAGCTATTACATCTGAGTGTGACAGTAAAAGACAAAGAGATGCCTTGCCTTCCATACATGACTGCAAATTACTTACATAGGGATACTTCGCAAAGTGGTACCTTGCCCATGTGTTTAACTTTCTTAATATCCTTTAAATGTTTAAGTTAAACTTTACTGGAACTTTTTAATGTTCTTTGAAGAGGATATAGTCAGGGCCAAATTTTTTAGAAGTCTGAGAATGAGGTAAAGATGAGAGCTGAGAGTTCAGAGGACAAGTTTGTCAATAGCATTATTGAGTTCTTGCTCCTTGTTTGTTTCCATGCTTCAAGGAGAGGTGGGTTAACATTGGCATTTCAAATGGGATGCTTTTTGAGTTTGAATACCTCCATCTGAACCTGTTCTTACAGTCCTTGTTCTGGATGGTGTCCTGCTTTTGGCTGGGATAGTTCATTTTCTTCCTAATTGCTGGTGCAGTACTGTGTTTTCAATTCAGTATGAGAATAATGTTGATAACACACAGATGTTTTAGTTGTTGCTGAGTACTGCTTACCCTAAATCAAGGACTTTTCACTTTACCACACTCTATCAGCATGAGGGTGTACAAGAATCTGTGAAGGAGCATTGCCAGCACAGCTACTCCAAACTGGCCAAAGGGATATTTCATACCATAGAATGCCATGCTCAGTAAACAAACTGGATGTAGTTGTCTGGAATAGTTTGGGATTGGTCAGTGAGTGGTGAGCAACTGCGTTGGGCATTATTAGCTTCTCCTGGGCTTTATTCCTCTCTATTGCAGTAGTAGTAGTAGTACATTTTTCTTGTTTTCAATTACTAGGCTGTTCTCAACCTATAAGGTATAGGGTTTTTTTTCTCCATTGATTCTCCTCGCCACTGGGAAGAGGGTAGTGAGAGAATGGCTATGTGGTCCTTAGTTGTTGGCTGGGGTTAAACGCTGGCTTTCTACTTGGCGTCTCCTGGCAGCTTTCTGCTATGGAATGTGACTCTCTGTGCTGCACAGTAGCTGAGGCCTTTGCATAGCCCACTGTTAACTAGGAGACTTGTCTGTCTTACTGATATGAAAAACCTCTCTATTTTGCTACTGCCTCTGAATATCCTCTGCAATGCTGTCATGACCCCTCTGATTAATTTCCGAAAGGTAGCTTTGCCAGGTAGACCTCAGCAACCTTCTAGATGACCTCCCTAACCTGCTGTTACTCACAGGATTCCCACTATTAAGAGCTGAATAATCTAGCCAAATTTATACCCTTCAAAGAGATTTACGGAATGGCATGGCCTTGATGTACAACAAGGACTCCCTTCTCCAAAGATATCTTGTGCACAAAACTTTTATTTCTTGCCCTCAGCTCTTTTTAGATCCTGCTCTTCCTTCATTTTAATCCTTCGGCTTGGAAAACTGGTATTGTGTCTGTGTACAGTGTGAGTCAGCTGTGATAAAGGAGTGCCCCAACCTATGTGGTGTTCAGTTTAGGATTTAAAAGTTTGTATAAGGTCCTTTGCTTTAGATAGATTTCTCATGTGACTTTAGTCAAGTGGGAGGTGTAACAAGAAATTTGGTAGTTGCTTAATGAATCAAGATCCATAGGGATCTGGGCTGCCAACTTGTGCATATGCATAGAAGGCATTTAAAAAACTAATATATTCTTTAGCTTAAAAAAAAATAAATATGCATGGGACTCTCAAGAACACTTGAAATCCTAAAGGAGCCAGTTGTACCCTTTGCGAGTCTTTTACTGCTACTTAGTCACCAGAAAAATGCTTGGTGAATTTTGCTTTTGGTCTTCATGATTGCCTTATTTTGCCTGGTTTGTGTATTGAGCTGTGAGCTGCTTCCCTGAGACGCAGCAAGGGTACACGTGTGGAGTTGGTGTTCTGCAGGTGTGGTGCCTGGGAAGGAGGCAAGGGCACTCCACAGATGAGTGTTACAGGGATTCCCTGTCCCTGCAAAGGTACATGTGAGAGTTGGGTTGGCTTGTTGCTGTGGGAAGGGTTGTCTTGTTTCTGTTTTCATCTGAGGGCTTGTTTCATACCGCCTCCTTCAGGGGCTGAGAGGAATCTCAGCCCAGGGCAAAGTCACTTTCTTTTCTCAGTTGGTTCTGCTGATCCTAGGGAAGGGCTTTGTGAACAAACAGCAGGATAAATGCAGTCTGTGTTGGTGCCCAGTTTTGCTTAACATTTACGTGTACTCTGTGAGCCATCACTGGGCGGAGCTGAGGCAGAGGGGAACCATGGAGGTCTGAGGTAAGGACCTCAATCTGCTGGTTTGCTGCTTCCCTTGTTCTCCACCCCCAGCCTTGACATCTCCTTCTGAGAGACTCTCGTGAAGAAGCTCAGCACAGCCAGGCCAGATTAAGCACTCTGACCACTCAATAACCTACATTTCAAACCACCTTCATAGCAGGCTAGAGCTCCTGAGAAGGCGCTCTAGTTTACCTATCAAACCTTTTTGGGGAGGGAGCGAAGGAGAGAGGAAAAAGAAATTACAGCAAAGTAAGCAACACACTAGAGAAGGGAGAAGCAAAAGGAGAGGAAGCATTCAGTTTGATTTGTTGTCAACTCAAAATGCCTTGGCCACGGACTTGCCTTTAAGTGAGAGGTGTGAGAGAGGTGAGACTAACAGTGCAGTCGATATGTCAAGAGGCTATGTCTGGAAAAAGCATTTATTTAAGACAATTGTGATCAAATATTCATCAACTTGCTCTCCCGCCATCCCACTACAGCTTCTTTCTTGCTTTTCTGAGCTGGAAAAGACTTCGTAGTGAAAGAAGGAGCAGCACTTAAATGCTTATTTATGTTGTCATTTCTAGGCATTTTATCAGGTCTCTAATGAAATAGATTTTCTCTCAAGAGGTACATATTTTCTGAGCCAGAGGGGGAGAGCACTAGAGATTGCTGAAAAGTCTGCCCACATTCAATACATTTGTTGCATTATTAATGATGATAAAAGCGAGAGGTTATAAACATTTTCTTTTCTAAATACTAATTGCAGCTGACCTTAGCTTTAAAAAAAAACAAAACCAGACAGGGGAGTGTGGTGAAACAGGGGAAGCACAAACAAGCCCATTGAGTCCAAAATGTAACTGTCAAGGCAAAAGTTCTTTCTTGACAATCCCCAATGCTTTCACATATATCATTTCTAGAAGCACTGCCAGAGCCAAACCATTTGAGACTAGAATTATAGCAGAGATTAGCAGGATTCTGTTCCAAGAATATCTTTATGGTGATCACTTGTCACTTGTCATTACAAATAAATCCTACTGGTCTTCTTCCCTCAGTCTCATCCTTGGCTTACTTACACTTCAGAAATCATTCTTCCTGTCCCCTCTTTTCCAGCAAGCAAAATTCATGTTGTTTCTTCGAATGGCTGCTGGTTTATCCTGACTCAATACAGCCCTAGTGGAGGGGGATAGACACAGGAATTTTTCATGCTTGTTCTTTATCCAGGTGCTGTTAAAATGTGTTTTCATTGTTATTGTCAGAGTACTGGGCAATTCTGTGGTGTCACTTGGGACAGCAGTGTGTACACAAAAGTTTAGGTAGGTTACCTTATATCCAGTTGCCTCAAATAAAATGAGGGATACTGGGGTTGTTGGTTGGTTGGTTTGGTTTTGTTGTTTTGTTTTTTGTGGGGTTTTTGTTTGGTTGGTTTTTTTTTTTTTTTGGTTCGTTTTTTTTTTTTTCCTGTGATTATGTACCACAACAGCACCCAGAGCATTCAACCAAGGTGAATGTACATGCAGTGAGGAGTTGTCTGAGTAAACAGGTAGAAAATGAGGGCATGAAGAAATAAAGCAGGTTGTTCTTATTCCTGCATCTGTTCAGTGGGTCCATGGTAGGAGAACCCAAGCATCATGAGTCTTGCAGTGCTGTCCCATCTCCTCCTCTCAGATCCTAATACCATCCAGGCTCCGGACAGGGTAGTTAATAACTAGACTGTTTGCTGGTGGTGTTGTTGTTCAGAGCAGCAGGAGGCGAATTCTGCTGGTTGAATTCATCACAGCTGTAATGAAAGCCACTGAGTTTTTATGGGTGATGCTGAGAGCAGGCTGTGGCATCCTAGGTCTAAGCAGCAGAAACGGAATTTGAAACAATTAAAGATGATATTGTACCATTACATGAACAATTGTAGTTGTTTATCTGTATGAACTCTTGGAAGGGTTCAGGGTTGAACAGAGCTGCCCACAGACTTTTGTTGCTTTTTCTGGAGCTTAAAGAGACACCATGTTTTAGCACTGGAGCTTAGGCTGGTGTTTGGATATGCTTTAAAAAAACTGAACACGTTCACTAATGTGTTGGCTTTGTTTGCAACAGAATGCCTTATTTCTATTTATTATTTCACTCATTTATTATTTATATTACACTAACAGCTAGCGGCCTCTTTCTGCTAGGTTTCAGACAGATTCTTTGTAGCAGGAAAGTTTGTATTCTGATACTCTGCCTGAGAGGCAGGAGTGTGTTCAAAGGAAGTAGCAAATGAGTTGCAGAACTTGGGAAAGGACCTGGTTCTCCTGAGTCCTGGCTTCTTGACTTAACTAGAGACCCCCATAAACAGCTACATGAAACAAAGCTATTGCTCTCGCTTTGCGTGAAGCCTTTAATTTAAACTGATTCTGAATGGGAACCTTTAAACACACCAACCAACCAGTGCCCTGTTTGGATGGAAGAATGGTGTCTCTGCAGTGTATCGTGCATCTGGAGAGGGCTGCGCTACCTGAAGCCAGCGGCCTCTCAACGCTTCTGCAGCCTAAGCTAATTTTTCATAGGCTTTCTATATGGCAGAAAAATAGAGCCCTTGCTTAGCTTCTCTTCTTGCTACAACATATCATCCACGTCTCATGAGATACCAGGGGAATCTTCCCCAGATGTGCAAGTTAAAAATTAAGAGTTTTGATGGCCGCGTGCCTGACTTGTCTCTGAGTTTAAAAGCAACCTGTCAGAAAGGGACCAAACCCTTGGGGATTCACATTTGCTTTCGTTAGGATAATTAAAGAACAGAATAAGCAGAACAGACAGACTTGGCCCTTTTAAGATGCAAATGAGGGATTCTCTGAATGGCGTTTTGGAGTCAGTTTCCCTTCATGCTTATGCAAAGAAGTAAAATACCAGTTTGAAAAATAATGGAATAGCCTTGGCATCTTGATTTAATGAGTTTTCTACCAGTGCTGGGACAGAGGTCACTTCCCCTTATCTTGCATACTTTTTCTACATGGCTGTTTTCATTGAGTATGGCCCCACATGTAGGATTCTGGTGTGGACTATGAAAAATAAGGTACTCTTTGGAGCCTTGGGCTCTTCTTAGAGACCACCTGTAATCCAGACAGCCCATTTGAGACCTGTTTTCCTGTGGACTAAGCTGATGACTGCTGGTCATTTGCTACACAACTTGGTATTTTCTGACATGGGCTGAGAGTTGCCATCATCTCACGCGGGCAGCTCCTGTCACTGAGAGTGCACAGCATTTGTTGGGGTGGGACGTGGCTTTCCCACAGGCACCATGTTGTTATACAGTGACTACAGTCATGCAGTGAGTGTGCTGCAGCACAAATTTCTGTGGAGACATCAAGCTGCTTCCTGGGTTCTAGGAGCACCCTGGCCTGTAGAAATGTTCCTTATTTCTCCCTCCATGCCCCAGCAAAGAACAGGACAGATTCCTGAGGTTCTCACCTCCAGGGAGCAGACAGCTGCTAGTGCACTCAGACCGGTCTGTGCTGGGAAAAGCTCAGCAGCAGTGGCTACAGTGGATCATAAAAACATGAGACCTGGTTGTGAGCCTTAGAAACTGTGGTACCTTTGCCTGAAGTAGGTATGGTAATTAAGAGACCTGTGGCTGTGTTTTCAGAGGAGTGTTTTTGACATCTTGTCTAATCTACACGGTATTCTTGTCCTTTGCCAATGCAGCAACTTCTTACATCCACTAATGTTCTGGCATGTCTGCACACTTATTCATGCCATTATTTCTGGCATCAGCCTACTTTTTCCCTTCAGTTAGGCCAAATAAACATCAAAGAGATGCCTTTTCCTCAGGGATGTCACTGAACTAATTTCTGACGGACAGGGAGATTTTTCGTATTATTTATTTATTATTTTTCTCTGAGAAGATCTAGGCCCTTCCAAAAGCACTGCTTGGTTTACTCCCAGTGCTCGGAGGCTATGTGCACATGCCAGCACTACTCCACATATGCATGTGGTGTGTTTGCATCTGACACATTCAGCCCTTGTTCAAGGGGTAGACTTGCCCTTCTCTGCTTGCTGTGGTGTCAATACTTTTGCCAGAAGCCATGTGCAGGAGGCAGCAATTCCATGGAGACTACACAGGGCACAGCGCTAAGCAAATAACAAAGTCATTGCAGCATACTGGCCTTCGCCTCTCTTAGTAAACACTCAGGTATTAAATATAAATTAATGTTTCAAGGATGCGTGTTTCTTCAGGGATTCCTGTTTACTTCATCATTGTTAGAGGAAAGTTTGTTCTCTTGGGGGCTGGAAACTGAGAAAGGTTATCTCTTTTTTGCTCCCCCTCCCACTTCAACACTTGGGATCATAGAATGGAGGAGAATAGAATCTTTAACGTTGGAAAAGACCTCCAAGATCATTGACTCTAACCTTTGACTAAACACCATTGTCCAGTAAACCATAGCACTATGCCATGTCCAGTTCTTCCTGGAACACTTCCAGGGATGGTAATTCCCCTGCTTTCCTGGGCAGCCTGTTCCAGTGCTTAATGACCCTTTCGGAGAAGAAATTCTTCCTGATGCCCAACCTGAACCTCCCCTGACACAACTTGAAGCCATTTCCTCTTGTCCTGACAACTTTTCTCTTCCTTTCTTCTTACTTCCTTCACCAAGCAGTAACAGTGCAATGGCCCTTTCCAAGTAGGAGTGCCCTCAAAAACACAACACAAGTGAAATCTTAAGCATGCTATAAACCTCAGCAGCTGTCCTCTTCACACAGGAGCTTTGCCTGACTCTGGACCGTGTTTCTTTCAGTCATGTCACTCACCTGGGTAGCTACCCTGCTCCTAGTGCTTGATGACAGGCAGTTCACCAGGGGACAAAGGCTGAGATGAGAGCTTAAAGGTCACTGTCCATCTTCTGATACAGTTGTGCAGTAGCCCAGGTGTGTGTTTTCACTAGCTTCACTTAATTGCTTCAGACTAAAAATTTGTTTTGCTGTTCTTTAGTAAATTTACAAATTAAATAATGTAGCTGGAGACATCACCTTCTTGTTGGGTGCTTTATTTTTACATGGTAAGTTGCCTTGCAGCAGAAGCAAGCCATCATTGGCTGAACTGCAAGTGCAAGATTATTACTGAATATATTATCTTAATTACATCACGGGTGTTATGTCCACTGCAAACTACTGATGAGATAATCCTAAACCACACCAGCTGTCAGCAAGAGGAAAAGAGGTAGGTTAGGGATGCATTTAATTTTTGTACGCTTGGCTATTTTGCATAAACAAGCCATTGCATCGGTATCAGTTTGAAAAACATGCAGACTAATTATGAGCAAAACTCTTTTCTTAAAAAAAAAAAGTCTCTTACGGCATCCAGGATGTAACGTGCCACTTGTATTTTTTTTCAGTGGGGAGCTCACAGCTACTTCACTCCTAGCTCCTTGCAGCAGGGAGCAGGCAGAACCAGCAGCTGTAGGATGCTCTGGTCCCAGATGGATGAAGCACATATGTCACAGTACGAAAGCCGTGTCACTAGGGAAGTGATCAAAGCTTACTAATTATAACTATTGCGTTTTCTAGTCTCCCTCTGCCTTAAATTCAGGAGCACAGCTCTTCCCTGTCTCAGCTCCTTCCAGGAGAAGGTGCTGTTAGGAGCTGCAGAAAATCACTAGCACCCACAGCCGCTTCATCCAGTCCCCTTCTAAAGTCTTCCATTTTTCAGCTTGTGCGGTGTCGCCAAATGCACAGCAGTTCTTCTTACAAACGGGATTTGGCAAAATAAATGAGCTGAAACTCTGTGAGGGGATTATTCATCATAGCAGGAACCTGAGCTGCCACAGTGTTTGTCATCTGTAGTGCCTTTTTTATCAGTTCCATCACCGAAGCCAGTGCACATGTCATGTGGTAAAAATCAGACCACTGGCCAGGGGACTTTCCTTTCTGCTTTTGCAGCTAAGGGGAGAGGTTGAGACACATGAAAACAGTTCACATTTGCACTCTTTGGGCACAGACGCTGCAGTTGGTGAGTGGAGTATTTGTTTATCTTGCATTTGTTCTAGCTTGAGGGTGTGGGCTTTTTTCCTCATTTCTCTGCTCCAGTGGATAAAAGAGAGTGTAGTTGTTCCATCCCCCTCACTCTCCCCACATGCTTCTGTTATTTACCCCCACTTCTTGCAGTTGCATTGGTCTTTCTGGAAAGGAGAGAAATAGAATAGTTTAGTGAAAAGGAGGAGAGAAAGATGAGAGAGCTGGAAACTAATGGAGGGCAGGCTGAATGACAGATAACCTGTCTGCCTCTCTTACATATTTCCTCTGCAACTCTTTCCAGTCACGCTCATGTACATTCTCTCACTTACTCATAGGAAAACATACACAAACTGTCATCTAAAGTTTCATTTTCCCACCCCTACCCTTTTTCCTCTTCCTTCTTCTCTTCCCCATACTCATTAATTTCCTCTGTTGAATGTGTTCAAGGGGAGATATAAAAACAGTTGAGATTCATTATGGTATGAGAAGGTAGAAGCCAGCAGTAATGTGAGCTGGTTTCGAGGAAGAAAGGAAATTTGGACAACATGAGAAACCTTGGAAACTCCATTATTTCTGGACTTTACTGAGGGCAAGTGCAAGTCTTCATATGAGAAGGAACAGCCTTCTGCTGTGAGAAACAGGCTACTGTTTCTCATAGTGACTTTCCCACATCCTGCTCTAAAGTCTGGGTAATTTCACTGGCATCAGTACTCTAGCCACTGTCCTGCACTAAGAAAAGCCCTGGGAGCGATCACCTTTGCTTTAGGAGGTCGCCATGGCCATGAGGGAAAAGACTTGACAGTATTGCAGAAGAGGGAGCAGCTGAAGTGCCCTGTAACTTTGGATGCCTTGCTCTGCTCAGCATTTGAGACTGGCACAACTTGGATTTTCAGAATTCACTGTCCAGGGCACCTCAGGCTGGCCCCCCAAAGATGACCTCATCTCTTACAACATTGCTTCTTTTCCAACACAGATATCCTATGGAGACTAGGGTCTGTAGAGAGAACTGTATTTTTGTGACTTTTGTAACCCCATCTTGCCTTCTACCAGCTCTCTCTTCCTTTCAAACTGCTATTTTGAACAAGGAAAAATGAACCAAAAGAACTGCAAAAGGGATGTGCACACAGATGTTTTTATCTTCACTTCCAAGGGAGGCCTGCCCTTTGTACCCTTTTCCCAAATAACCAAAATCCATCAGATAACCTCTTAAGACCAAGCCTAAGGCAAAATCAATCTCCAAAGGAAATAGCAATTGCTGTTGCTCAGACAGCAAGCGGAACGTGAAATCCATATTGGCTTATTAAAAGCACAGGCTTTGCCTTGCTCGTCTCTGATGATGCCAAGCAGCAATTATTTTTATTACATGCACACATGGACACACGTGGGTAAAATATAGACTGTTTTAAAGGCAGGTTTCCTGAGGGTGCTCGTAGCGATTCTCATCACTCCACCACTGAGGGTGGGTGAATCCTCCTCCTTGAGCAATATCCTGTGTCAGCAATTGAATGAAGTGCTCTGATTTATCTGTTTCCCTCTGGATTTTATTATCTGTTCTGTTTCCTTGCAAGGGCTGAATTTGGAGGCGAAATGTATGGAGGTTAGACAAGCAAGTAGTGTGGATCCACCAGCTGGGGCTCTGATGTACAGCCACAGGTTTTTAAAAGTCAGTGGAATAATAGCACCCAATTGGTCCCTGAAAAGAAGGATGCTTCGAGCAGAGGGTTTTTTTCTGGGCAGGCTGGAAGGCTCCTAATTACTAGAAATCAAGAGGAGAGTTAGTCAGGCATGAGATAGAAACCTCACAGTGGGGAGACAGCTCAGTGGAAAATGGCTGTTGAGCAGGCAAACTTTCTCAGTTCTTCATAAATGTAGAAAATTATTATTGTCAAAGTTTTTCCTTCTCCTTATCTTGCTTCTCTGTGGAAAGAAAAAAAAAGCTCTGCCTCTCCCCTCCAGTCACTCTGGGGTCACTGCAGTCACGTAGGGCACCCTCCCTCTGTTTCAGCAGTGCCTTATGCTGGCGCCCAGCAGACCCCAGAAAGTAACCTGGGACAGTTTAATGAGCTGGCAGTGGCTTTCTTTAATTACGTCTCTTGCTTTAGGTTTATCCTTCCCCTTTCCCCCCTCCACCCCCAAGCCCCTTCCCCAAGTACGTCCCTGACCAATCCAGCTGCATGAGCTGGTTATGTAGTGACCTGCTTTGGGCTGTTTCATAACCTGCAGGGCTTTGGTTAACTGGGAGAACCTGGTGTCAGGTGAAACCAGGACACTTTGTACTCACCCAGTGATAGGTGATTCCTTAGGAACACAAATTGAAGGGGAAGGTGAAATGAATTAACTCTCTGATAGGACTGGGGACCAGTCAGCTACTGCCTTGACAAATCTGCCTTGCCTTTGGATTTTTCTATTTGTCACTGTGAAGATTTCCTCTCGTTTGTAATTTCTCTCCTGTGGTTCAAGCAAAGGCTTGGGAACTGAGAGCCCTGGGTTTTCCCTAGATCCCTCAGAATTTCATGGAGTCACCAATTTATTCGGGTCAAAACAGACTTGTGTGATCATTTGTGTCACTTGCACAGAAACTGCTTTGTGTCTTTCACATACCTGGCTTTGAGGGTTTTGTTTCTGCCTGTGGTCTTGACTCAAAATGTGATGCTGGGATGCTTCTTACTTTCTTTCATTATGCAGTGCTGTTAGCCTCCTGTAAGACCAACGTCTCATGGAGGTGGAGAGGGGCAGGTAGGGTACAGCAAGAAGGCATCTGTGTTGTGTTTGGTTTCTAGCAGGTCTGATCATAGCTTTTTGTGACAGCAGTGTCACTTCCAAGGTTTTTTTGACTCTCTCATCTCCTCCCCATAGCTCTATCTGCTGCTGATGATCTGCTCAAATATTGAGAATGTGTCACTCTGTCTTTTAGCTGGGCAAATCACCCCTTGCAATCATGGCTACTGCCATTGCACTTAGGCCTGTAGATCTATAGGGCAGGGGTGGACTTGACACCTTTTACCTGCAGTAGTTTAAGGATGGCCCTGTCTTGCCAAGTTCCTTCAGAATTTTGCTTTTGGCTGAGTCTTCCCTCTTTGGTGCCTTGACATGGGGAGTAGCCACTTCATGAAAAGGGACAGCCAGTTTGGGCTAGTAGAAGAAGAAAGAAAAATATGCCCCTTGCTGCTTTGGGAAGCTCTGAGAAAGGGAGTAGGATGACCAGTATAAAAAGTCTATCAAGTCCTTGCCTAATCTTCCCATGAAGAGCAGCTCAGCCTTAGCTTTCTCTGAACTCTGATCACATCTCCAGAACATTCATGGAAAGCAATGCTGAGGCAGGAACATGTAGGGTTGGGGTCACAGAAGAAACATATGGATGTTTTAGCTACAAGCACTACAAGATGCAGGGAAAATCCCTGCAGCTGGAGCTCAAATCACCTCTGAACAGTATGAACAGCTCTATCACTAGCACTTAATCTGTAGGCTGTTGTTTAACACCTCTGCTCTGGAGGAATGGAATTTCCCTAATTTCCCTGTTTTATGGATGAGATAAGGAATGGACATGTGAATCAGAGCCATCAATTTAGTCAGAAGTACAAAATTTATCCTAGGATTTACAATGCATTCATGTAATGCCTGTGCACTTAATATTCTAGATGACAAAATGGAAGTTTTATTTCACTGTTAGGATGGTGAACTGTAGAGGTCTGGCCTGACACTTTTTTTTGTGGAAATGAATGTGCCTGGTCCTTTTCCAGCAATTCTTGCTAGACACTGCTGCTGCCATGGCTTACTGTCCACCAAGTCTGTGCACAGGTGATTTCATGCAGCTTGTCTGGGATTATTCCATGTCTTCTTGCTGTTACTGCAAAGAGGATATCCTTATAAGATTCCTTATTTGTAGGATATTATAGTTATAAGGCACAGGTATGTTAATGTAGAATAAATTTGGCTTTTAGTGCTCACAGCCTTTGTTGCCCCGGGAGGTCATCAAGTCAATTATTATAAAAGGATTTTTAAAAGAGCCTGGATAATTTTATGACCATTTGTAATTATGTGTTAAGATAGGGGTAATCAAATCTTATGCTTTGTGGCAGATGATAACCACAGGGACCATGAAATGGCTCATTTTCTCTCTTATGCACCAGTTGACCATTAGGGTGGAGTTCTCATCTTCCTCCAGACTTCAAATTAATTGCTGCTGAGCATAGGAGACTGAAGGCCCTTAACTTTCTGATCTTTCTAGCAGGTTGAATGCTGCTAGATTTTGTCCTGATGCTTTGGGTCTGGTTTCTGGGGAATGGTTAGGGGAGATGTGTCCAGTAGAAACCCAGAGTTAGCATGGGGTGGTGGGAACATTTCCAGGTGCCATGTGCTTCTCGTGACTGACGTAGCTCATGTCTGAATTCCTGGTCACGGGGGTTGCAGAGTGTGGGCAGTAGAGTATCATCAGGGCCATGTGGCCTGTTTTCTGGCTACAACAGCACAACCAGGGCAGCTTCTGTATTGCCAGGCCTCTAGGCAGTGTCTCCATAAGCAGTGTCTCTAGGTGAATTGGATCTCAGATAAGAAGTCTTCTCCTTTTTTCCAGGTTTCAGCTGTAGTGCTTGTGTTGGCTCATCTTTAAGATGTACACTGGACAGGGAAAGCCAGGCCAAGGGAGGCTGGGAATTTTTGGAGTTTTTTGTTCTATGGCTCTGCTGTGCTGGTTCCATTGTGATCCATGCCTCTCTGCTCCATTTGTTTTATTGCATGACGAAAATAGATGAAGCATTTCACCGGATAAGGAATTATGGCCTTGGAGGTTCTGCAAACCATTTGTGAGCATGAAGAAAGTGATGTTCTTGCCAGCAGCTGCTCTGGCTTATGCAGTTCCCTGTGCAGTTTCCCTAACAGCTTTCTGTATAAAACTGCAATTTCAGCTGTGTCCAGTTTGAGTCACTGTTTGACAAACTGGTTTCCTTCTCTGAGTTTTTTAACCTCTTTGTTTGCAGGTAGCCAGAGATCAAAATGCAATGTGTCTCAGAGCATGGGTGAATAAAATAAAGCTATCCAGAGTTTTTATCCAAACACTCTCTTTTTAGTCTTCTGCATCTGAAAGATACTGTGCAAATGCCGATATTTTGGGGAATTGGCCACTTCTTGGGATAGATGTGGTTGTGGCTTGTACACATCAATATTAACCAATATCGTGGGGCAACAAAGTTTAAAAACTCTCTGTTGAGTAAAGGAATCTGGAAATGGCATTTCTCCATTTTATCCAAGCTAGAAGACTGCAAATGTCTCTGCAACTCTATGCAAGAGCCTCTTCAGTGCCTCTTGCTTCAGTTAGTAGGGCTCTGAACTGGCAAATCTGAACTGGCTCTGAAATGCTGTTTTGTAGTGTTACACTGCCCATCTCTTACCAATGGGAATCCTAAATACTTGATGGAGAGAAATGAGATCAAAAGGAGAAAAACTGCGGGATGGTCATCAAAGGAGAATAAGAGATGCTGTCAGGAGAGGAACTGAACTGAGAAGGGGAGTAAATGAGGCAGATAGATGCAAGAGGCCTGTTCAAAAGGCAGGACACACAAGAGAGGCTTTCAGAGCAAAGCAATGAAAGGGCTGCCGTGCAGGACTATGCACAGTGAGGAGAGCAGTGGTTAGATAATGTAAGAGCTCTGTCTATTTACATTTGTGTCTTGACATCCACTAGAACCCTCCCTTCACAACTGACTTTCGCATCTGGCTCCCACCCACTCCCCCCTCCTCACCTTGCATTGTATCCTGCTGCTACCTCCCACCTACTTGGGCTTCAGGGCTTGGAAGAGAAGCTATTGATAATTTTCCCCAGCTGTCATAGGCTAGTCCAGGTAAGGATTAGATGATCCCATGATGCTTCAAGATGGGGTTTTTTCCACCTATAGTAAAGAGGCAGTTTAGTTTTCCTCGAAAACACTGCATCCTCCCTTGCCTCAGCTCAGTCAGCGTGGTGGCCTTGCACATATTCATTCACTCAATATACACACCGTGATGCTCGCTGTTCTTCCACAAATTGGGCATAGGAGTCCTCGGGTCACAGGACTGTATGTTTCGGAGAGCTTGGTCTTCTCATTATCTTCTGTAATTGGGGAAAACTGTAACTTCATGGGACAGAAACTGTCAAAACCGGTTCTCTAATATGCCCATAACTGCAAGAATTTGTAAATAGAGAGTGCTAGAGCAGCAAAGCACTGATTGGGGCTCACTGCAGGATTTACCAACAACCACTAATTGCCAGCTCTGTTTGGATGAATTGTAAATGGCCAAGATAATGCAAATTAGGAAGACACTCTCTTCGCAGAATTTTAGCAGCTTCTGGGAACGGGGGAAGTCATGCAACTCCCTTTGTAACTGAGAGCAGAGCCCAATTTGCTGTGGCTTCTGTAATGCTTGCTTAGGCTGGGAGAGTGTCAGTGGAGCCCAACTGGATCACATGCTGCCTTCCTGGGGTTTGTTGCTAGTTAACCCCATACAGAATTGGGACTCCTAGTTTTGGGGATTTTTCAGTCTCCTCTACTTTTTTGTTGTTGAACATTTAAAATAAAAAAGGGGGGAAAAAAAGCTTGTAATAAATATCAACTCTGACATTGATAAGGTTTGAAAATATTTTGTTAAAAGCTAGGTTTTTACTTTTACTTATTTTTTTTAACCATACTTATTTCACACTGAAAAACTTTCTGCCTGGGGGAATACTGGTTGGGATATGGGATAAGCAGAGGAAAATATTTTAGAGATACCATTGTCCTTATTCCCCATTCACCCTGCAGTTTTTTGAGCTACCTGACAAATTTGTGAGTGCAGGTGGAGTGTGATATGCTTCTTGGAGAAGGGAGGAGGGGAAACACATCTTCCACTGCCTGGCCCCTTCCAAGTTTGTTAAGTGTACCTTCATGGACAGCGCCCTGGCCCCCATACATATTGTGCGTAGGGATGCGGGGGAACTGCAGACTTGAGCAGGCTGTGGTTTCATGCCATCCCACTCAGGGGATAAAACTGGGCAAGCAAATGGACAGAGCAGCTACCAGTGGGCTCTGGAATTAGCTTTCTGTTGCATGTCCTCTGGTAAGCCATGTTTCCAGGAATTAACTTGTTGAGAGTTTGCCCACTAGAGTATTCACAGAAAGGAGTCACACCAGGGGCATGAGCACAGCCAAAGCACAAGTGGTTTTAAAACTTAAAAAAAAAAAAATACTTATGGAAAGTGGTTTTTTTTTTGCTATCCAGTCAGCTTTTTTT
>VXAD01007024.1:1740717-1790883 GCA_013399195.1 Dicrurus megarhynchus
GGGGAAGCCTGTGTGGGAGGACATGTGTGTGCATAGGATCGCTGCATTTATAGTGGATAGCATGAGCACACTTGTAAGACTCTCAGGGAGTGAAATTCCTGAGACTGGTGGTGTAATTATTTTGAATTTAGCTTGTTCAGAATCAAGACGTGGAAGAAAATGATAAAAGCCTGGAGCTGTGAAGGACTTTGACTTCAGCAGTGGAGGAGAGTGGGTACCCATAGTGAAAGAACCGAGACTTTGACTTCAGCAGTGGAGGAGAGTGGGTACCCATAGTGAAAGAACCGAGACTCTCAAACCTTCCGTGTCTCCTCTTCTACTCAATCTCTAAGTGCTGCACTTATGTTAAGCAATCCCCATCCACAATGAAAGCCAGTGTACTTTATTTAATAACTGTGTCGCAGGGCTCCTCTGAGAGTGGGAGTGCCAGAATTGGTTGGCTTTTTAATGGGGCCTGTCAAGGGAATTGGTTACAGATGGGGAAATGAGGCACGTTCACTCTTCCCCGATTTTAACATCCCCAGCTCTGGAGTAGAGGGTGGGTTTCGTTAAGTGCACTTTGTGGCTCTTTCTCTTGTGTCACAGTCGACTACTTAATGCAAAATGCTGCTTCTGAGCCTTAACACAGCAAGGCAAAGTGCTGTGTTACAAAAGCGCTGTGGGAGGGGAGAGAACGGGGAGGCCAGCACGTGTGTTTATTTGCTCCCATTACGCCAGCACTGCTGTGAACACAGATCGAAGCTTTTCTTCCAAACGGCCCCTTGGCACAGGTTATTTGCACATAAATGGCCGCAGGTGATTTATTTATTCAGCACAGCTGGGTTCTGCAAAAGAAACTGTGGGCTATACCTGCCAATAGGTTAATACTCCTCCCTGCAGTGCTGGGAGGGCATGAGGAATTTGCTCTGCTGCAGGATACCAGAGACTCAAAGACTGTGGCTGAAATTTTTGAGACTGTGGGACGATTTTATAGCTGTCCTGTCCTTTTGGCTTGCTTGTTTGTTTTGCCCTTTGACTGTGGTGCAAAATAGAGTTTAGGGCCTTGAAGAAGGGAAAAATAGAAGGCTTGTGTTGCATGACCAGGCTAGGGTGTTACCCTGTTGAAAAGAAAGAAGAGCCTGCATGTGAGGGAGCAACAGACACGGACTGCTGTGGGATTGCTCAGTGCATGGACCTGGCAATTTGGTAACTCACTGTGTTGAATGCCACATGGCCATGGAAAAGTTATTCCTTATCATGAGGTGTTTTAAATCTGCATCGGATTTATCTATATAGGTGGCCAACTCTAGATCTTGATGACTGAGTTTTATTCCTTGAATACCACTCGTGATGATTTTGTGTCCTTTAGGGCTCTTAGTGTCCACCATTCTATAGCCAGACATCATGGTCTGTGTGTTTTCATAACTCATGAGAGAGGGTAAAGTTTATCCCAAAGACCAAATTCAAAACTTCTGAAGTGCAGGGTAACACAGCTTTACCTCTTATAACTTCTAGGATGAAAAGGACTTCCTGCATAGAGTACCTGAATTCTGGAAGTTGGATACCTAGGAGTCTTTGGGAGAGGAGTATTGCAGGAAGGATTGTAGGGATTGGGTGGTTATATACCTCGGTGAGGTGAACTGAGGATGCTATTGAGAGAAATTTATTTTAGAAACTACCTTGTAAAATTTGGGGTCCTCAGAGCATCGGTAGAGAAAGCAGTCTGAAAATCTCTCACATCTAACTTCAAAGGTGCTCAAAGACTTTCAAGTGCAAATGCTTAGAAGCTGAAACATCAGCTGTGAGAGCAGAGAAGCTGGCTTGTTTTCCTTCTCCTCCCTCTTTTTTTCCCAAAGTGGAATTATCCACTCTGAGGGTTCCATAAAGGTTTTCCACAATGAAAACCTGTCTCCATTGGGCAGTATATTTGCAGGAAAAGCCAACAAGCCTCAACCCTACAGCACTGGTACCCTACACACCAAAGCACTTCTGCCTTTAGACACCTTTCTTCAATGAAAACCTTTTGTTCCTCTCTAGCCTGATCTGTTGCCTCTGCACTGTGACTCTACTGATACAAAATTTTAAAAGGAGGTTCTCCCCTTCATTCTCTTCTTCTTCTTCCCCTGCTCCTTCATAATTGGATGAACATCCTCTCATCAAAGAAGAAATACTAAATATTTAGGTAGCTGCTATCACTGCCCATCTGGAGTAAGGGTGTGCCCATACAAGACTTTGCACAGTGGGGTGGGATAATATGGTAGTTAGGGCATGGAATGAGATTTGGAAGCCTTGGGTTTGTATGGTCTTTGTTAGTTCTTGGATGACTTCTTTACTTTTTTGGAACTTTATCTTGCTGTTTGCAAAATGTAGATTTGTAACATTATCTTAAATCAGAAGAAGGACTGCAAATATATAAACATATTCTATTTATATAATAAACATATAAATGTTATTGAGTCTAGGATGCTGGGGACTTTATAAATGCATAAGACTTTCAACCAGTAAAATGAGACAGTGAGGTTCTGCTTGAAGGGTCTGGAAGGTAACTGGGATTTAAGTTCTGTTCTGGATTCACGCTCCTCCAAACCTTGCACATAAGAAGTTGAAATGAGTCTGGAACATGACATTCAATTCCTAGAAAAACAGAAATATCATCTACAATGATGGTACACTTAGGGCACTTAGGAAGTTATCATATGTCGATTTTTAACAGATCTGAGGTTATTTAGTCTTTGTCTGCTACTTCTGTAGGAATCAGGATTTTTTTTTAATGCCCTTAGAAAAAATAGGACAATTTCCCAAGCCTTTTTTTGCCCTCTTATTTTTGTGACAAAACCCCATCTACTTAGGGTTAGCTCTATTATAAAGTTTTCCTTTTAACAAATTCAACATCACAAAAATGTCATGTGAAATGCTTCTCTTCCATTATTGAATGATAAATCTAAATGTAGAAATTGGAGTTCTCAGTGGAAAAAAGGTCTATTTTTTTTCCCTTTCTCTTTTGTTACATCCCTGTTTCTGCACTTGGAAATAGAAATGTCCTCAAGTAAAATAAAACAGATTCAACTTTCTTGAGTTGATGGAACAACTTTTATTCATATTAAGTATTGGATGCAGGACCAAAATGTGAATGCATATAGCATCCAGCTATTCCTTAAGTGAACAGTCAGATTGTCTGGTCAGGAGAGGGTAGAAGTGATCACAGAATCATAAAATGATTTTGGTTGGGAGGGGACCTCAAAGATCATCTTGTTTCAGTCCCCCTGACATAGGCAGGGACACCTTCCACGACCAGGTTGCTCAAAGCCCCAGCCAGCCTGGCTTTGAACACTTTTGGGCATGGGGCATCCAAACTGTGAGAGTGCCTTGCCACCCTCACAGTAAGGAATTTCTTTCCAACATCCAATCTGGCCCCCTTCAGGTCCTGGCAGGCTGCTATAAGGTCTCCCTGGAGTGTTTTCTTTCCAGGCTCAACAGCCCCAATTCTCTCAGCCTGTCTTCATAGGAGAGGTGCTCCAGACCTCTGATCACCTTTCCCTCCTCTGGACTCACTTCAACAGGTTCATATCCTCTTTATGTTGGGGGCCTCCGAGTGGGACACAGTTCTCCAGCTTGGGTCTCATGAGAGCCTATTAGAGTGACAGACCAGGAGAATCCTCTCCCTTGCCCTGCTGGCTGTGCTGCTTTTGATGCAGCCCAGGATACTGTTGGATTTCTGGGCTGCACAAGCATGTTGCCAGTCATGGTGAGCTTCTTGTCCACCAGGACTGAGTCTTTCTGCTCAGGGCTGTTCTCAGTCCACTCTCTGCCCAGCCTGTATTTGTGCTTGGGGTTTTCCCAACCTAGGTGCAGCACCTCGCACTCGGCCTTGTTGAACTTCATGAGGTTTGCATGGGCCCACCCCTCAAGTCTGTCAAGGCGCCACTGGATGGGGATCCTTAGGAGGTGGCCTTAAATAAGGAATATGGAAAGGCTTAGAGCACTGCCTGTAACACCCAGAATGTGAGGCACAGAGGGAGTATCTTGCATGCAGATTTAGCCAGAGTATATCTGTGAAGGAAGTTCTGAACATCTGCTAGTTTTAAATGGTTATATATGTGCTTAGTTGCAGTAATATAGGTGTTTCAATAATGTGTGAGCATAAAGATCACCAATAGAATCACCTTAGGTGCCAAGTGGCTTTGGAGCAGAAGCCAGCTGGTGTTTTTATGACTGCTACGAGCACCTACATGTTCAAGGTGTGTTTAGGGATTTAGCAACTGGCTTTCCAGGAATGATCACTTAGCTGTATTCTGCCTGCCAGAGATGTCATGAGGATCATTACACAATAGCTGGGACAGCAGAGGTTGAAGGTGCTTGTGATCACCTACAGAAATGAGATGAGGTTGGCTCCTCAGGGATATCTGCAAAGTTGAAGCTGGAGCTTCAGTTTTTTGAAGGAAAGAAGAGCAGAAAACCTGTTAGTTCTTTGCAGTAACCTGTTAGTTCTTTGCAGTAGCTTGTTGCTGGTCATAATAGTGTATTTGAGTTCATATAATGAAGAGAATGTTGTTCACGGCATGGCTGAAGGTAGCAATGTAGGATTTTGAACCTGCAGCATTTTCTGCAGTCCCAGATGAAGAAATATTGTGCTTCTGCAAGGATGTGTGTGAAGCAGTGTGAGATGAGAAACACCGCTGAGAAAAGTGCACGGGAGAAGCTGTAATGAGGCAGCAGTGAAGCTTTGCAAGGTTCTCTCAGCTTTTGCATTTCACTCAAGCCTGAAAACCTCTAAAGGTCAAGACAAATTGTGTATTTCCCCAGAATTACGGGGTAGGCTGTGTTCCTGACATCTTGGGGTTTTTACACTTTTTTTTTTTGTTTGCTTCTGTTGCTCTCCTTGTTCATCTATGTGGGTTTTGCAGGTTGTTGGGAATCAAGGGAGTAAAAGAAGTTTTACTGTTAGGAAAAAAATAGCCAGTGCCCCTCACATATGCATGGCTCGTGCACATACTTGCTGCATTTGACAGCAAAATCAATTAATCATTAGGAATCTCCTCCTGGTATAAGCATAGAAAGGTTTCTACTCTGCCGAAGGTAAAAAGCACACAGAAAAAGGCAAAAAGCAAAACCATTTTTCTTTTTATTTTTTTTTTCTCTCTCCTGTTTCCCTTTCCCTGCACATAGGCACATGCTCACACCTGCAGATGTTGACACAGCAGTCTAGCTAGCCAGAGCTGCCAGTTAGTGCAAACATTGTGGGAAGGCAGTAAATATCACTCTGTGGAATAAATGGCCCCCATGAGTCCCACTTGGGAGGATTATATTTTATAGGTCTCCCCTCTTCTGCCCCTTGTTCTTTGTTCACTCTTGAGATTGTGTCTGTGGGGCTCCCCTCTCATTTCCCAGGAGATATGAGTTCCCCTTCCTACCTCCTGCTTCTTTCGGGGAAGGTGGGCCCCCAGAAAGACAGCTCTCTGAAAATCTGACCAAGATGTTTTCTCCGTTCATGGAAAGTGTTAGTCCCTTCTGTAACTTCTGGGATACTTGTTCCCCACGCCCATGTTTGCTTCTGATTTAATGCAGTGCTGAGAATGAGCTGTGTTCCCAAGCTGCTCTGTGGAAGGAAGGGCAAATATGTCATCTCTGCTAGCTGAAACCTTCAAGGTGACAGAAGGGATCAAGCAGAAGGGACTCTATATGAAGGTGACCTGGCAGTCACAGGATTTTCATTCGTTTGCAGAGGAAAGCTGTGGATATGTGTGTACTGCTGCACAGAGAACAAAAATTTATGTTTGTGGTACTTTGATTGTATACATTGCTATTACAGGTCCAGCACAGGCTGACCTTAGGCAAACATGATTACCCATAGCTGGCCACCCAGAATTTCCTGCTGGATGTGTGCGTGGCCTGGCACTTCTTCCTGCTGCACCAAGGGCCCATTTCAGGCCATCTCACTTCTTATAAACACTGGTTAATGGATCCTTCCCTGACAATCCTCAGCAGGCACAAAGCAAATAGGTTCTAGGTTTTCTGTCTCTTCTTAGCAGAATGCAAGATCATGCACAGGGGCAATGATGACCTTTAATGTGGAAAGGTTAGGTCAAAAAGGTGACTCAAGCCTCCACATCCACAGAGAGAGAGACCTGTCTTTGCTCTGTAGGTAAAATTCGCATTCACAGCAGTTCCACAGTGGTTATTCCTACTTAACCCACACCCCACACTGCCATCATTAATTCTTCAGCCCAAGTATTGGGGGCCAGAACCCTTTTCCTATTTGTCCAGCCAGTTACGGGCATGTATTTCTGCATCCCAACCCAGGAGACAACATTGTCCTTTGGGATAAAAGATAGAAGATAGCACAGCTTTCCTGCTCCCTGCCACACCCTCACCCCCTCCCTTAACTCACTCTCTCTGTCCTTAGTGCTATAACACCCATTAGTTCACTAAAATGTCTGAATGAAAACTCCAGTTACTCCCCATCTTTGGTAGATTTTTAAGTTCAGGACCCCATTTTAAAAAAGAAAAATCAAGTTAAGAAGACATGTTGATATTAGCATTAACATTCTGTGGCAATAACTGCAGTATGTTTGAGCTGGAAATTATTTGCTTTCTCTAATCCTCAAAATAAGCCAAATAAACCTAAACCGCCTCACTGCAAAGGTGACTCTCCCTTTTTTGTCTGTTTGGAGTTGGCTCTGATGATCCTGAATATTTTTCCATGACTGAAAGGAAATAAATTTCAGCCTTCTGTGACTGCAGCTCTGAAAAGGCTTGGTTTATTCCAGCTGTGGAATAAACACAGTTGCAGTGACTTTAGAAGCTGTGTAAGGAAAAGACACCGTGGCTGAAAATATAGAAGAGAATTAAGAAGGATGAGGTACAAGTCTGCTTCTGACTTGGTGAGGGACACCAGTCAAGTTATGAGAACTTGGATTTTTCTCTTCTGTTCAGCCTGACTGACAGGTGTGCTGCACAAATACACTCTCTGCTACAGATTTTCCACGCTGGCCAGAGTCTGCAGCTGAGGATGGTGTTAACAAAGAACTAGTGGCTGGCTCCTTGGCTTAGGAGTCAACCCTACGCAAACCTCCATGGAGAATTTAAAAGCAGCTTGAGGTAATACTAGCCTTTGAGCTCCTTTAAACTCTTCCATCTGGCCCCTAATGACAAACAAACTGAGCCTGCGAGTGATAGTGTTCCTCCTAGCTGCACCCTGTCTCCTGTGCTCCCCTTACCTTGGGGATTGCAGAGGGAATCCACTGACACTGGATTCAGCTCTGCACCAGCTGAAAGTATCCCTACAATGAAGCCTCCTCCAGCTGAGGGCAGTTGGCAACTCATTGCCCTGCTAGTGTGGCTTAGTATCTTTCAAGAAGGGTTTTGGAGAGAGAAATTGATTTTTCAAATCAATGCTACAATGAAAATAGTTGGTTTTGTTCTAAATCGAGTTGCTTTTGTCTTTTTAAATATTATTGTCTCCTGAGAAATCAGCTCTATTTGAATTTCAGGGAAGATTTATTTTTATTTTCTGCAAGTCCAAAATGTACATTTTTATAAATCACTAAAGGAAGTGCTTGATCTCTGTTCTGCTTGGTCCTCTGTAAAATCGTGTACTCTGATTTAATACAAGAGTTGTCTGTCACTGACAATGGATGACTCCACCTAAAAGAACTGTTGACGCACAAAAGTTATTTCCATCACATCTACAAGCCTAAAGAACGTGTTTTGCAGATGCAATTAGTTTGAAACAAACCCTGTGTATCCTGTAGAAAAAAATTAGGACACAGCAAATTCAGGTGAAATAGACTGGCAGCTCAGCCTCTTTGTCTGTCAGAACTGCACACAGAGCAGAGTTATTCAGAAACAAGACACTGGGACTGCTCCACCCCCAGAACTGCAAAGCCAGCTACACAGTGCAGGGGTGCTGTGGAATCACGTTGGATTGGAGAAGTAATTTCACCTCAAATCCCCAGTTACAGAATTGCAGAATATGCTGAGTTGGAAGGGACCCACAAGGATCATTGAGTCCAGCTCCCTGCCCTGCACAGAACCATCCCCAAGAGTCACACCGTGTGCCCAATCTAGTGAATAGCTACTGCAAATGACATTGCCAGTGCCTTTGGCTATAACAACCTTTTAAAAGGCACCCAAAATCTGTGTGAAGTTGGAGAGGAGTGTCTTAGTGTCAGTCACCCTGTTAATTACCTGGACTGATGCTGGGAGAAGGGAGGTGAGCTCTGATGTATCAGGGCTGAGGTAGGTACCATTCCCTTCACTGTAATTTTGGCTTATCTGATGTACATTGCTTGACACCTAAGCCTCAGTGAAGGACATAAAGAACACGTCTGATGGGCTTTCTGTATTCAGGGCCCTGTAGGAGAGCACAGCTGATGGGATTGCTTGGCCTTTAGCAGCACCTTGGATTAGTATGTTTGTATTACCACTACAGGAAGAAGGGCAGGCAGGTGTCAGGACCACTGTGTGCTAGGCAGCGTGCAGGCACAGTGCAAGGGAGGTGGCTCACCATCTTGCAGAGCTTTAGGGCTGTTTCTCTGTTAAAATCTATTGCACTGATTTTTATTTATTTTTTTTCTTTTTCTTTTCTATTTTCTTCCTTTCTGGGATGGGACAAAGGCCTGATCTCATCTATGGCTTGGTCTTCATAAAGGTCAGCGAGTGTTCAGGCCTGACCCCTTTGAATGTTAGAAGTGATGCCTGGCTGTTTTCATTACTCATGTCTTGTGTTACTGAGAGACTGGATATAGGAGAGTGTTGGAGCTTAACATGTGAGGATAGTTGGCAGCAAGTTCAGGCAGTGGCAAAGCAAATAATAGGATTTATTAAATACCTGCTTGCTGTCTAGTCAACAAACTTGCCAGCCAGCATGCAGTATCCAAACAAGCGCATGGGATCTCTGGACTGCTAAGGCTGACCTCCAGGACCTGGGCAAACAGGAAAGCATTAGAAGATATTAGTAAGGACAGGCACCACATGCCCCTTTGAGACCCAGCCATCAGTGTGCAGCACAGGTGCACTGGCAGAACAATTGCACAGTGTCTGTAATGCTTCATGACAACTGAATTTCAAAGGTTTCCATACCAATGTGCTTACCATCAGGTTTCCTTATTCGTGCTCCCACCTACCTTGGCTTCTCCCCAGAGTTGGAGGAGTGGGAGGACACTGTCAATTATTCTATTTGTGCTCTGTCCATAGTCAGAGACTCTGCCCATTATTCTAGGGAAGACAGCCGTTTTTGTTGAAATGAATGGCTGCAAACAAGTTAACAATACTGACACTTAAATTGACATAATTAGGCTTCAGAGTCAGTACCCACAGGGACCTGTGCGAGGAGCTGATATTTATCATAGCCCTTTCAGTTCTTTTGCAAAGGAATAAGGTAGAGCTGCACTGGGGTGTAACAAAATAGAAAATGACAGAAAGGAGGAAAAAAAAAAGGTAGTTTGTAACCAAGGATTATCACTTTGATAAGTGGAAAGCTGAAGAGTCTTATAGTCTCTGCTGGATGCTGCTAGAAGATGCGTTCCAGTGCACTGTTAGCTGCTAATGCAGTGTGACCCTCCTCCTGCTTTCTGAAATATTTTCCTCATAATCTCATGGTTTAATTTTTGAGTGTGTTTCATATCTAACCCACCTGGCTTTGCTTTTTGCCTTCTTGTTCTTGTTTTTTAAATCCTGTTTCAACTCTTTCCCTTTGTTACACATTTTATCTTGTTGCAATGGAAAATTCTAGGTCCTCGCATGCAACTTTTTGCATTCTTGTGTGAAATCTCCAGTGGTATCCATTTGTGCCTTCCTCTGTTCCTGTAGCACGTTGCTGTTATTCCCTGCCTGTGTAGTGTTATTGAGTGGCAGCCTTGTTTACAGTACACTACCTAGAAAAATAAAGTGAGTTATCATAGAGGAAAAAGAAATATCTTTTCAATAAACTCTATAACCCCTTTGCTGGTTTACCTGGGAACAGCTCTGAGCAGCCTGATACTGGCAAAGGTGCTTGAAGGGGTTTTTTTGTTCCTGTGGAGCAATTGTAGCACAGTGCAGAAGACAGAGCTCTACCTCTGCTTGTGTAATGAGACCACTGGAGGTAGAAGTTGAGACACAGACTGAGTTGTGCATGAGAGATGCTGAAATGCTCTTAAAACAGACCCACGTAATTAAAGTGCTTCACATTTTCCTGGAACACTGGCTTCGTGCTATCGGTTCCCTGACAAGGAAGTCTGTTTAATGTGTTTGATTTATTGTATTTTATTTTATTTTTTAGCACTGCTGGAGCCAGTGTGTAGTATATCCAGAAGCAATAGAGCTTTTATAGGAATCTGTGCCTTTCAAGCTGGCATTTGCCCTTTTGCAAGTAAAAAAAAAAAAAAATAAATAAATTCTGAAGTCTTTCTAATGCCTAGTGAATTCCCCAAGTCAGCCAGAAAAGTCTGAAGGCCTGTAGTGCAAGGCACAGCATAGATCCAGGCTGTCCTCCAGGACACTTGTTTGAAAACAGTGAAAAGTGCTGGAAATGCAGAAGCCTGAGAAAAAAAATCAGTGTCCTCCAAAGAAAAAAGATACCAAAAGATACTTATGTTGGGAGCTGACCTGAAGAGCCAGGATGTAAGGTTTGTCTCTGCCTCTTCCTGTATTTCCAGGTTGCTTAGATCCAAGCCCTTGGGGATGGACTAGGTTATTCTAGAAAAAAACAAAAAACAAAAACAACCTATGAAATTTAGTTTCTCCCCTTTTCCCTACTAAAGAAGAAGGTAGAATAAAAAGTGAGGAGGAAGAGAAGAAAAGCTGTAGGGGAATGATAAAAATGCAGTACTGGGCTTCCCAAAGGCCAGTCTGGACTGCAGTGATCCCTATTGCATCAGGCAGCCTGCCCAGAACTGAGGGAAGCTTGAAACTTCCCATTACAGAGGTGCACTTTCCCAGAATGCCTCAACACCCAGTTCCTGGGGGTTGACTTCCAGGTCCAGGCTCTTCGCCACATCTCTAACTAGTAAGTGTGGGCTCTGCAAGTCCATTTCTCCACCCTGGCCTCTGATGTCTCTGCACTCAAATCAAGGACTTTCAGTCCAAAATGGCATTTATTGTAGATTAAAGAAACCATCAAGAAAGAGAAAAAGGGAAAGAGAGGACAGCGTGTTTATCTTAAGTTTCTTGATGTGAGAAATGGTTGCAACCTCTTGCAAATTAGCAAACCCAATCCATGGACTAAAGAGGCTGGCTGGCTTTCAAAGAAAATAGTGGAGAAAGAGCCTAGCAAAGAGAAAACAGTCATTACTGCATGCTTGTGAAGACAAAGAGTATTTTAAACCTCTGTCCTGCCAGTTGTTCTAGGTGGGCAGATATGTTTTGCTAGTCTAAAATCAAAAAGGGGAAAAAATATTAAAAAGGTGAGGACTCAGCGTGGCTGGGCTGTTTTTTTCTTTTATTCAGACCAAACAGCGAGCAAAGCCCTGACCTGTGAGGTAAAACATGGCTTTCTCCCCACCATCAGCTGTATCTGACCTTCAGAAACTTACCAGAAGATAACTTACAACTTGGTATAAGCTATGTTATACAAAACTCAAGCACAAAATTAAAGTATCTGATTTAAGAGGATGATCTTTGGAAGTGTGTTTAATGGTAACAGTGACAGATTAATCCTTCAGTCAGTCTCCCTCTTCATTCTTGAACCATCTAAGATGCCCTGACTCTCAGCTTGTGCTGCTCAACTGAGATAAACCTGGGTGTAAATGGCAGACATCCCCTATGCCACTGTCTTGTAGGGAAAGTGTGTGTTCTCAAATTAGCATAAAAAGGGTGTATCTGGAGCTCTGGTTTACTCAAGGGTATCTGAATATCATGGTTGATTGAACTAGACCTTTTAGGGATGCCTAGTTCATGTGGCTACCTGTACTAATGGCTGCTCAGGGATGTAGCTGGAGGACTCACTGAGATACTTGAACAGGAGCATCTCTGGCATCTCTTTGCAGTCCTTAAATGAACTCAAGTGACAGGTCTCCTACTCCATTATCCTTCAATTGAGACACAAGTTTTTAGCCCTTGGTTGAGCTGACAGCAGAGTCAAAAGCAGCTGGCTGGGAGTTGAACGTGAACAAGGGGCTAGACCAAAGCTACATCTGTTTACTTAGGACTGAAAAGGCCAAGGCAACCAAATCAGCTTTGCTTTTCCTGCATAATATCAAGTCACAATCAAGGTTTTGATGTCTGTCTTGAAAGATGAACCAGTACACCTTCCATATTGTCAAGGTGCAAGCCATATCTCACCCCTCTCATTCCTGGGCAGAGTAGAGGCTTCTCTTGGAAGTTTAGAGTTGGTTGGGGTATAAGACAGTTGGTTCCTATTAATTTTTCAGCAGCCATGGGATGAATGGTCCTCACAAGTATCTCAATTCCAAGTGTCATACTCTTCCTCTACCTTTCCTCTCCAAGTATTATTTGCATGTATACAATCAGCAAAATATATAAAAGAGTTGCTAGAAAAAAACCAAACAAACATAAACCAAACAAGTAATCCTCGTTCTCCTCTCTCAAATGTACTGCAGCTGATCTACGGGAACAAATGAGGAAAAGAAAATGATCCCTGATAGATGTTAGTCACATCATTGCCTTATTACTGGGAGTTGCTTTGATTTTTCCCAGTGAAGGAGTAGAGAAGAGCCTGCACAAAACAAACACTGAATACTTTTCAACTAAAGCATATTTACATTTTAGATATTGAGTGCTTATGAGCCACACTCTGTGTGCCACAGACCTAGAGAGTAAACGGTTTTTGAAGCAAGGTTTAAAATGCCATCTAAAAAAAAAAAAAATATTTGTTATCAAACTATTTTCATCAGGGTTGCTTTGAACTTCATGCCATCTTTAAGAATGTTGAGTGCTTTTCAGTTTCAAGCTTCATGTGCACCTTTCAATTAATTTTTAATGGCTCTGAAAGAAGAGTGAATATTGTTCTCACTTCATATTTGAGGAAGATTAGGACTGACATGACTTGCTGAAAGTGGTGGGAGGAATAGGTAAGCCTTCTGTTTGGCATAGTTGGACTGATCTTTTTTGAAATCTTAAACTGAGCACAGGTGAGTTGGATGTAAAGGCTGTCTTTTACTGGTTGCCAAGATCATGATTTTTTACTCTAATTGACAGCAATCATAGAGGCTGTACAAATGGGATCCATGCAATAGGTATTTCTAAAGAGGGGCCTGGAAAGACTTAATGTGCCAAGAGCACCAGTGCTGGCATTTTGTTCAGTAATATCCGTGGTTTCTTTACACCATTTATGAATGGGGAGGAAAAAAAAATAGTCAGTCATTAAAAAAAAAAAAAAAGAGAATTGTTAATGTATAAATGTATAATGTTCAAGCAGGCAGCAGAGAAGACCTCTTAATTCCAAGAAAACCTGCAGGGGGACAATGCCATATGTTCAAAACATATGGACTGATGATATAAAATGCTTCTGGAGGGAGGGTGCTCCAAGGCATTACACCTTGCGTGGCAACATTCAAAACCAGAATGTAAAAAACCCATGGGGCGGGTCAGACAGAGCTACCTGCTGCACAGACATGTTAATGAGGCAAGTGGAGAGTTAATGGACTACTGATTAAGCATGTTTTAGACATTCACTTAACTAAAGGAAATATTATTGTGCTGCTGCTCCTTATCCAGGAGGTCAGAGATTTAAAGCCATAAGAAGCATCCCTGAGGGTTATTAAGCCATAGCCTTTTAGATCTTCCAGGAATGAGCATTCAGCAATGTGCCATTAGCCTGTGAAATCACACGGTCTTTTTACCCTCCCTTCCTCCAATTTCTGTTGCATTCACCTGCTGGGTCTTGTCTTAAATTAGACTGAGAGCTCTTCCTGGCTGTCTTTGTATTTGCATAGAGCCTAGCACAATGGGGCCCTGATACTGAATGAGGATTTTGGATCCTACTATAATACCAACATATGAGTAATGAATAGCTAATAGTAATAATAATAATAGCGTAATAGTGTCTGCTTTGTGTGTAAGCTGGTGGGTTTTTTTCCACCTGCTCTCATTTGTGTGAGTTACCTCACCCTCAGTGGCTTGAGCACACAATTTCTTTTCTTATTTTGCTTTTGTGGATTGAAGTGTCTCTCGTGTAGCAGGCAGACTTACACTGATGTGCTGCGGAAGAGCACAGGGCCCTTGCAGGAAGAAGAGGGCATATGACGGGAACCACTGACTTTCAGTCAGGTCAAATAACAGAGTTGCACCTTGAGTCTCAAGCTTCAGCTGAGCTGCCTTTCTAGATGTTTTGGTAGCCCCTCTCCTGCGGTTTATTCTGATTCTTGTGACCTTTCCAGCTCTGCTTCTTGCTTCACAGTTGCAAAAGGAGATGATGCCAAGGGCATTTTACACAGAAGCCCATACTATAAACAGGAATGGCTTCTCTAAGGGAATTTCGCCTCGGCTAAAAGAGATTTCTCAAGAGACTGATCACCATACCCTTGGAAGGAATAGACTGGCAAAGCAGAGAAGGCAGCTAATGTAAAAGGAAAAACAACTTTTCACTAAAATTGTATGTGTCAGAATTAAAAGATTAAGGGAAAGAATCGGGTGCAGTTAGTTACGTCTGAACTGCCATCCATGGTCTAGCTCTGATTACAGTTCTGTGTGAGTGTTCAGGAGCTTCTAATGGCCGCCTATTTTCTCGATTATCTAACCTTTTAAAATTGAGGGAGACAAATTTCTTTAGTGGCTGGGGCTTGGTTTTTGGGGGATTTTTTTGCTAATGTTAAGGTCTTAACCTGTGTAGTTGCACACACCTTCCCTTTGCATTACCAATCACTTGATTTCTTTATTGTCTGTTTTCCTTCTTCCCCTTATCCCTGTGAAGGTGACCCATCGTTATTCAGCAGATATGGGTAATGAAGAGTGAAGCTTTGCTTGAATTTGTCATTCCCAGTCCAGGTGAAAACGAGGGCACAGTAGAATCCTTACAGGGAAGTCTTACACTGCGAAGACCAGTTCTTTAAGGGACCTTCTGTAGACCCTTTTTACTCTCATGCCCTGTCCTTGCATTGTTTCCTAGTAACTTCCCTGCTGTCCATACTTGTACTTCAGGGCCAAAGAGCAGCCCAGAACTCCCTTACTTAATTGCCCGAAGAAGAGGAACTACTGCCAAAAGAATTCTCTGCCCCTCACGTATACATCTCAGCTGGAGACCTGACTGTGGCCTCAGGGAAGCAGTGTGGAACTTTGTGTTTTGGAGAGGTGCACCCATGCCCTGTTTCACGTGGGAGATGATGCTTTGGGAAGACTGTAGTCTTCCAGAAGAACTAAAAGCTTTGCAGTGCATGGCTGTCCCCTGTTCTCAGAGGTGTGTACAGTCCACTGACTGCCTTGGGGTACGTTCTGAAGATAACCATGAGTTAGTCTGCCTGTCTGTCTGAAGGGGATACACTGTAAGAATGGGTCTTTCCCAATATAATTTTTGGCTGGAAGGAGACTCTGAGAGGGGTGTAGAAAAGGAAAGAGATAACCCCCAGGAAAGTCAAACTATCTATTTATTTAGTTATGTGTTTTGGGTTGCGTTTTGCATTAATCGCTGCCACACATAGGAGCCCTGTAATTTATTATTGGTGATAAGTGTGGACAGTAGCTATTATTTTTGTTCCCTGTTCTAAAATGTGGCAAGCAGGGACACTTAGATTTATGGAACATGCATTATTCAAATCTCAGGGCCCGATGGCTCAGCATGAACAATTCCAGCTATTTCCAGAGTCTTTCAGTCTTTCCTCCTTGTTTTTCCCTTCTCTTATTTTTTCTTTCCTTTTTGTTTTGTTAGGCTGGATTAGGACAAGGGGAGTTAGGCTGGGGTAGCTGCAATGAAACTCATGTTTCCCCACCAGTGACAGGACAGGTCTCACAGGGACTTCATAGAGAAATGCAGAGGGGCCTGATTAATGCCCATTATGAGGAGCTGGAGAAAAAGGTGGTGTATGTTTGGATAGATGTCTAACTGTTAGAAAATATTGATGTGGTGAAGTTAAAGTTGGGGGAATATTTTCCTGGGTCAGAGTCGTCTTTATTTATTTTTTAATGGCTGACTTTCTGTGGAACTGTTGTAGTGCTGAAGCAAAGACTGTAGGTCTCTACCTAGATTGGTGTCCAAGGCACTAAAGTTACTTTATCTCTCATTGTCAGGAGGGAACTGCCTCAACATGTGCCTGAAATCACTCTCACATCTGCCCTCATGGTCTATACAGGTGGATTTCACACCAAGGATCTGGATACCTCCACTCTCTTCTTTGGTATAAACTGCACGATTCTGCGGGGTTATTGGTTACACCAATGAAAAATTGTGGGAGGTTAGGGACTGCCCCTGGCAGACATCCCCTCTAGCTAGTGCACAGATTTTGGCCAGTTTCTTCTTCTATCTGGTTGCAACTGCTGCTTAATGAATAGCAAAGAATTTCTGCAGGAAGGCAGAAGAGTTGTTTTCTAGGAAACTCCTACTTACATGCAGTTAGAAGCAAAAGAAAAAAAAAATTCTGATGTAGAGCCATGGGAAAGCTAGTAAATTCTGAGGAGCCTTCACACCAAGTGATAAAATCCAGTGGTGGTAGCAAAACTAAAAATGAAATCTTTATCACTAAGAATAATGTATGGGGGTCTAAGCAGGACCACAGCATGGAAAAGCAAGAATTGTCAAAGAGTAATGCTCAAAGCAGGAGCAGAATCTCAGCAAAATGAAATTACGAGTAACTTTTATCAGTGACTTGATACCACGTGGGGAAGTCCAAATAACACCTAGACTACACACACTCTGCTGAAGTCTTACAAGCTTCCACGTGAGCACGTCTCTGTCACCTGGGGTCTGTTTGTATTGGAATGCCTTCCTTNGAAGTCTTACAAGCTTCCACGTGAGCACGTCTCTGTCACCTGGGGTCTGTTTGTATTGGAATGCCTTCCTTTTGGGCAGGAATGGAAATGATCTGTTCTAGTAAAACACTCGTACATATCAACATAGGTACATCTGCTCTGGGCTTGTAGGATAAAACCACTACATTTTCACACACATTGCCCTTGTCTCAAATTACATGCTACCTTTTAAAAGTGCTATTGGAAATAAGTTGACAGAAACCTGCAAAACACGAGAGACAGTAGAGAACCGAAGAAGACAGCCAAGCTTAGGAGGCTCAGAAAAACTAGATTCTGAGGGTTTATTTCCTCTGCATTCACACTGATTTTATCTGCCCTCCTGTTAAACTGTAGAGTGGGGAGCTAGGGGGCCTCAGTAATACTCATGAAACTAATATATGGATAACAATATGCTTCCTTACCCAACGTCATCGTATTTACTCAGCCTGTTTGTGTACCTAACAATGAGCCCTGGTATTCTCATTATTCCCATACTGAATCACAGCAGAAGAAATCTTTATTTTTTTCTTCTTTCTATTGAGACTGCTAGGATATGCTCCCAGGGCTAAATATTCTTAGAAGAAATAAGCAAGTCAGAACTGGGGGGAAAAGAGATAAATATGTAACATGTAAATAGCAATTCTGAATCAAAATGGATTGGGAAAAATCAATGGGATATCATAAATTCTGTCTCTGTATGGGGAAAAGTGTTGTAAGGTCACAGACAAGCAATCGTCATGGATTTGTGTGGGCTCTATCAAAATACCAGTTCTGATAGAGCCTTTAGTGAGACAGATTTCAGGTCTCAAAGATATCAGCATGTTAACTGTTCATCAGCCTCTGAAACACCACAGTGAGGAGACACAGCCATGCTTTTGATACTTTAGGCAAGAACTGAAATCAATACTAACTCAGAATTGGACCAAAGTTAGAAGTCCTGATTGCAAGTGCTGCTGAACTTTGACATGTCATCTGGAACAGAACTTTGTGGTTTGTGCCTTTCTATAATAGGATTACTCTGAATTATCCAAACTGAAATTGAACACACATAGCAGCGGCATATGGGCTGGAGAAACAGTTTATCAGGCTCAAGCAAATGTTTGTAGCAGCTAATTTCTTGAATGCACAATAAGTAGTACTGGCTCCCATTTTAGGAGCTCTGGTTATAGTTCTGAAACAGAATATTGTTGCTGGTTGGAGTATTTTTTGGTTTTGTTGGGGTTTTTTGTTGTTGTTTTTTTCTTTGAAGCATAAAAAAAAAATTAGTCACAAACAAGGATGGAAGGTTGGAAAGGCAAGAACAAACAGATGATAGGAAATTAATTTCTAGGAAAATATCTGAGCAAATTGAGTATGCTGCCATGCAAAGCTTTGATGAGATTAACGCATACCTGCAGAGTTATTTTATTTCCACAAACTTGCATTTTTATAGAGTTTTTCCAACAGAGGTGACAAGAGGTTTTTTCTAACCAGCGTTGCTTATTGTGGCTCAGTCATTCTGAGTGACTCGAATAGACAAAGTCTGTTGTCTTCCCAGGGGAATCACTTGAAGAGTGACACGACACAAAACTTCAAGTAAGCAGATTATTAAAAACTCGGATGATAGTTTTAAGAGTCTAGAGGGAAAAGTAAGGATATTGAAATCCTTACAATGCTTTGTATTTTATTTATAGTGTTAGGATAACGCCTAGAGGTGAAATACAGTTCCTGTCCCAAATTTGGTATGTTTTGAACAGCAGATGCTCGAAAGTGTGTTAACAGGCTGCTATCGAGTATCTGAAAAGTATTTTCTCTGTCTGTGAATGAAAGTGAGAACAAGAAACTGTGTGGATATAAAAGAGGTGAGAAGGAGAACAGAATAGCCAGAATACATACAAATTTTAAATGTTCTCAAAACCTGGAACCAAATTTTATGGATTGTATTTATATGAAAAGGGGAGAAAGACAAGATGATCAAGGGTCATCATACACTTAAATGCATCAGCAATGCCAATACCATGTGCCAGAGATTTATGGCAATAGGTATAAAGGAGAGATTAATGGGTTTATGAGATGAGAATAATTACTGACATGTGTAAAGACAATTAATGTATTATTTATATGTGGTTCTTTGAAAAGTGTCTGAAAAATGTTTTTGTTGGTAGGTCCCAATTGGCATCTGTGAGGATTCAATTTGCTTCTCCCTGATTCAGGCAGTGGAGTGTGGGGAAAGATGTCCTGTTTCCAGCAGTAGCTGGGTAACCTGGTGCTGCCCAAGTACTGTGAGAGGCACCTTCCTTGAAACCACAGCCCATACTGTTAGGGATGTGTTAGTTAAATCCAGCATCTCAGTCTTTGCTGACAAATCTAGCTGCTATATTCCCCAGATCTGTCCCTTCCACAGTTAGGTCTTGACTTTTAACAGGTTCCCTTTCTCTGTTTATTTCTGATCCTTACATAGTATAGCTATTCTCTTCTTTTTCAGCTATGAGGGATGTTTCTAGGGTAAGGTTACTTTTACTTCTTCCCTACAGCTCTCTTTGTCACCGTAATTCTGAAGACATTGTTAATCTAATCGGAGAGTGCCTGGTTTTGACTGGATCTTTCAGTCCAATGGAGACATTTGTACCCAGTAAGTTCTGGTAGAGTTCAGCAGGTAACATGCAAGGGATTTGCCTCTACTCTGGATTCTCCTTCTCTCTTAACAGCTATGGTTTGTTCCATCTATCACTGCCTCAGTTTCCCCACTTGTAAAATGTGTATAATAATAAAGCCTAAGCTTACCTAGAGCAGGAGTTGGCATAGTGAGAATCTTAAAGATGTGATGCTGGCAGATGTGGAAGGAAAGGCTGTATTGGATGCTGAAGTAAAGAATGTTTATTATACTAAATTCCTCTCAGAATACCTCTTAGATTCCTCTAGATATTTTCTTGTTTTAATCCTAAACTGATTAGTAGAATTCCCTTATAGAACACTTACATTTTTTCAAGCACTGGTGCCAAACATCCATTATTTCAGACAAATATTATAGACCTTCCCATGCTGACAGCCTTTTAGAAGTTTTCAGAAGGAAGACAAGCAATCTTATTTAATTACCTGCCAATTCTCTGTTTTATTTAGGGTAGCTGCTGTTTAGATAGGTGTAGCGGGGTGGAAGGATGTCAGTGGCCTTTTCTAGAATGAAGGTGAAAGGATCAGGTATCTCTGTGACCCACAGGTTGTAGATTAGTAATGTCAATGCATGTAATAAAAGCATCTTAATGGGCATCCCACTTGCACCCCACGTCTGTATTGCACCCCACTTGGTGCCCTTGACTGCATTTTGCCACTCATCTGTTCCATGCAGAAGTTCTCTCCAGAAAGCCAGTCATCTCTTTGGGTTTGAGATAGATTAGTCCCTTACCAGGGATCTGGTGCTATTAAAAAGCACGATATTGCCATCTGCAAGGAGTTGAGTTGGTTACATCATTTGATTTTTCAGAGTCATAGCATGTATTACATCTAACAAAACAGAGCAATACTTAGGAGAAACCCAGAGTAGGGGGTCTACCATCTCCCTGTGCATCGAACATGAGAAAAAATACAGATATTACTCTATAATTCTTACCTCAGGAGTTTCATGAGGTGCACCTTGTTTCATGTGATACACCCTCTTCCAAACTATTGAAATTAGATGAGCTTCCCTGAGAAATATAAAAACCAACTACAGCATGTCTTTCTGCATGCTGAAAGCAACATCATAACTATTCCTTAAATCTTTGTGTACAATCAGCACTTGGAGTAAAGCTTCTGGCTAGAATTAAGCTTGAGAGATGAGCTGCTGGAGACCATGCTCCGACAATATTGCTGCCTTCAATCATTGGCAACTGCCTCCATCTTTTCTTGGGCTCTTTTACTGCACTCAAGGAAAATACTTTCCCTTACCTCCATTGTCATGGGTGAAACAGTTTCCACTTGGGGAATTTTACTGAAATTTATTGCCAGTTAACATAGACTTTTCATTGCTAGTTTGGTGGAGGGGGGAAGGAAAGAAAGGAAAAAACAAAACAAATGCAAGGAGAAAACCCCTTCCTCCCTTTCCCCAGACTCAGCTTCAGTCCAACATCTCTCCTTATCCCCTTAAGTTATTCTGCTGTGCTGATGGGAAAGAATGTGAGTGTGGTTGGGCTGTAAAGTCTCAATTCAGGGCAGCTTCTTCAGCTATTTTGCTTTGCGGTTTTGCCCCATCTTCTTAACTATTGAATGTCTCCTTCTGTGTAATTATCAAGGCCAGTATGGAAGGATAAGGAACTGGCCTTCGCTCTGTAAAATTTGGACAGAAGACATGAGTATCCCGTGGTAGCCCAAGGTCAGGAACATGGCAAGACACTGGGTTCCTTCAGCTCTTCCCCTGGGATTTGTTGGAGGGGAGCTGCATGCATCTGCTTTGTAAATCAGTTTAGGAGGAGCTGAAAGATAAAGGAGGATCAAAAAAGTCTAGAAAACTGGTATATTTGACATTGGATGGGAAGATCTCCCCTTGAAGTTGTCCCAAGACCTGTCTGAAAAATGAGGCCTGTCATAGGTAGACAGATAAAGACCAACTGCTTGATAATGGCAGCAATAACATTTTATCATTGGTAGAAAATATTCCATGAGAGGCCTGATAACATAGCCAGGGATCATGTATGACTTATTCACCTGATGCTGGTATCTCTCCTTCAAAATAGTTTCCGTGGGCAACAGAAAACAGACCAGCAAAGTGTTTTGCCCCGGACAGCAGAACACAAGCCGGGCCTGGGGTCCCTTTACCAAAAGAAGAAACAACTAGTAACATCTCTGGGACTCGTTGCTGGTGCCAGCTGGACGTTAAAGTGAGCTGAGATAAGTAGATGTCAGAGTACTGTGTAACCAAGAGTTCACTTTAGAGCTAACTCTGTAACAAGGAATTACTTTACTCGTTTCGTCAGTGTTGCGTAAAAGAGAGGAACCTTTTTTGGCAGTCTGCCCTTTTCACAGTCTGTTTGTGTTTGTCAGCCTAATTTGAGCTTTTAAAAAAATCTTGCATCAGCGTGAGTATCACACTGGGAACTTGAGGAAGCTGGGGGTGCTTGAGTATCTGTCAGGTAAAGGTTGGTTGTGCTCATCACCAAATGGAGTGTGTGCGGTTTGGGATCATTGGGTGTACCTCTCCTTTCTTTGGGAAGGCCCAGGACTGGGAGACCAGAGAGAGTGACATGTCAGCTCTGAGTTCCATCAGGGCAGCTCTGGGGCCTTTTGACTAGAAGAGCATCTGTCAGTGGGGGTAAAGACAAAAACTCAGCAGCAAGACAGAAAGGGAGTAAGAGGCATTACAGGTTTTCTGTCGATAGCAGCTACCTGAAAATGTGGAAGGACACCATCAGAATTCTAAATAATCTCTCTCTTTTTGATCACATTATGCAGATGACCAATATATGTTTAAGATTTTCTAGTATTCTTCCTTCAGTTGTTCTCTGCCTGTTCTGCACAGTGCATTTCTGTACATTTTAGGTATCTGCTTCTCTATAATTTAAATCCTTGTGGGACAGAGCCTTTGTTTGCCCCTCAGAAATCCCTTAATTGTGGATGCTGTTTCCCTGCAGTAAATATGGCCCTGGAACACACCAGCATGTACACAATGTCATGTACTAAAGCTGGCAGATGCAGAGACCTCTTTGAGCTAGAAGTAGATAGCATTTAATTTCTTTTCTTCTTTTACCACTATGTCTTCTAATACCACTGTGAAAAAAGCTTCACTAGTCTGCACTGAGTATTTCACCTGAGCCCATCCTAGTGGTTGGGGTGAAAGCAGCTGTGTTTTTGCCATAAAATACAAATTACCATTTTTCTTCCATCCAAGCCCTCTTCTGTGATTTCATCTTTAAGACCACTGCAGTCCAGCAATATTGTTGTTGAAGATCAGGCATTTGTGCTAGGAATGTGCACGGAAATAATTTTGCCCTCTCTGTAACATGCAGCCGACCATTACAGCTGTTGAAATAACATACGTTTTGATCTCTGCTGTGTTTGTTTCTCTCTCCATTCAGTCAGGGCTCAAAGGTGACAGAAAAAGCAGATTGTCCTTTAGTTTAATAGGTTGCCCTGCTGTTTTCCGATGCAGAGATCCCTGGCTTAATTTATTGCTGGAATGGATTGCTTCCAAATAAGGATAATCCTCCTCATGGTGTTTCTTCACTTGGTTACCTTCCTGTTCTTTTCACTGGCAACATCCACCTCTGCAATTCTGGCTTATTCTTGCCAGAAGACTCTTATTCATTTGCTGTGTTTTTTGTAATTACAGTCCTAAACCCGCTATCTTCAGTAGCTTAAAACTTTCTGAGACAATTGCTTCAGGGGCTTGAACTTTTTGATCATATTTTCAACCCAAGAGTGAGTTCCAGAAGAGGAATCTGCTTGGCTGTTTTGGTAGTGAGGATTTTGTAGTCATGCCTTTTTTTTTTTTTTCTGGCTAGACAAATTGAAAATAATTACTTTGTGCTAGATCGACTCCTGCTTGCATGAGAAAGTGCCAGAAGTCGGCTATCATGAAATTCCTACAGGAAAGTTTGACATAATGCAAATGCATCTCTCACAGCTGCTGTTTAATAAAATCAGATGTTTAATCTGGCTTAATGTATCCCCTTGGCCCTTGAGGCTAGACCCTGGCTTTCAGCAGGGTGCCTGTGTCAGTAAAGAGGGAGAACCACTTCCAAAAGAAATGAGTGGGTTTTACCTTTAAAATGTCAAGTTCTCTCAGATCTGAAGTGGCTTTGGCCCTCTCTACTCCTGTCTGTCCCACTGCTACACTTCCTGCACTCTTGTTACTGTAGAAAGAAGATATTAGAGATGAGAGAGGTAGAACTCCGAATTCAGTGTCAGTGGTTGCAGAGCCCAGTTCAGTCTGATTTTGTTTCTCATTCCCTGAAAAAGCAAAAGGAATAGTATGTGATTATCTCTTCCTCTCTCCAATTTGTGGAGACTTCATATCCTTTATCCCTCTCTTCTTTTTTCCCCATTTGTTTTGGGGTTTGTTTGTTTCCTTTGGTGAGGGGACAAGGACATTGGAAAGGAAGTTAAGAGTTCTTGAAACATTCAGATTCAAGCAAACTTGTGGAATCGATTGCTGCTTTTCATACAACCTTTTTTGAGGTTCACAGTGGAAAGGCAATGAGTCTCCCTAGCAGTCTGTAACTCAGTGTTGTAGCACTGGGAAGCAGCACTCTAACATAATTTTAACTCTATGCAAATTTAATTATCAGCAGCAATTCATTTATGCCAGTAATTTTCAACAAGGAGCTCCTCTTCTAAATAGAGGCTGAAATGAGAGCATGAGAATGAATTTAAGACAGAGACAACTTGCTGTCTAACCCCGAGAAATGTTCTTATTCAAACACCTCATGTGCATACAGTGCTGTGCTCTACCAGACCCTTGCCTCCCTCTGTGAGGGGCCCAAGATAAGGTTGCTCTCTGAACCTCGGAAAAATGAATTTTTCAGCTCCTGCATGATTAACGTTTCCACTGGAAAGCTGCACCAACAGAGCTATTTGTTGCTAGACTAATTACTGTATTGACAAGGGGTTAGATGTTTTTTCATACTCAACCTCCACTGGTGTTCTGCCAGGCAGCAGCTGCATTAGCATGGCAGTTGGCTTTCCTGCTTTAAAACTGGTGAAGGGTGTGCTGTCTCTCTCAAACCTCCACATTGGCTGTTGGAGGAGTGATTGAAATTTGAAGTTGTGCTCTTCCTGTCTGGCCTTTTGACAGAATGCGTTAAAATCTGAACGTTGCCCTGTCACCAGGGGACAGCGCAAAGTTGCAACAGGTCCTGGATAAGAAGGCACTGTGGAATGGGAAGTTGACTGCTCACCTGTAGTGCAAAACAGCCTCATTGATACGCAGGAGACTTCAGTCCCTGTGACTTTCAACGTCTTCCACAGCATCAAACTGATATTTCAAAGAGATTAAGAACTGAAGGGAACATATGATATCCATTCAAAGCCAAGACTTCAGATTTAATGAAGACTGTATCAGAATGAGATATGATTCAGATATCAAATTACATTTGTTTAGCCCAACATAGATTAATAAATCACAGCAACATTTAATAAATATTTATCTTCTTTTAATCACCAGTTAGTGCTTTTTCTGGTCTCTCCATTCCCTTAATGGCTCATTCCTGTATTTATTAAATGTGATTTCCATTTCTCAAATAATCAATACATCTTTTTATATTTTATAATTTGGGCAGCTTTACTGAACTTTTGTGAGATTTAATTAAGATTAAGCTTTAATCTTTAATTTCAATATAAAAATTACCCTGCATTCTCTATTAAGACATTATTTGGTAACCTCATTTGGTTTGAAATCTTGACTGGAAATGTGGCAAGCTCGACAGTAGTTACAGTACAAATGTTAATGAACTTCAGGTGAATCTTTGGATCAGAGGAGGAACTTGGCTGCAATTACATCTCCTTAGCTTATGTGGGAATGCAGTTAGTAATGTGAAATGGGCAATAAGGAAGGTAGATTCTGCGTGGCTGACAAAGCTCTTGTTTGCATGGGTTATCTGGTGCAGCAGTAGAAGTCGGGGTGAGGTCAGCTAGAAAACAGCAACCTGTGGAAACGAGAACAATTGTAAATGATGACTCAGGTGCCACACTATGTGTGGCACACAGGGAGGCTGTGAATAGGTTTGAGTCCAGCAGAGCATTTTCTATGCCACTTGCCAACCTTGCTAGAACCCATGGATTCAGCCATGGCCAATTAGTTGGAGGGGAGACAATAAGTCTGGCCTGGGTGCTGCTGGTGGGAATGGCTCTTCAGCTCTTGCCAAAACCTTGACTGCCACCAAAATCTTCCAAAACTGAGGCTGTGCAGCAGTTCCATACTACCTTCCCCATGATTATCAGCTCACTAATTAAAAATAATATTAATCTGAAAATCTCTGCAGGTGGTTGTCAAAGTACAATTTATATTTCAGGGCACATGCATTTTGTGGCCCTCTGCTTGACACATGTACACCATGGATCTCATTCACTTGCTAGCTGCTGTCTTTTCCATGGGGAAAAAAAAATGAACTAATGAAAAAATCAAACAGAGGAATGAAATATAATGTTGCAGGCATTTTGTCACAACTTGGGCATGCACTTGGATCCTGAGGAAAACAGGTTTCCATAGTACAGGTAGAGCTTGTGTTCCCAAAGAGACTCCAGCAGTCTGTTCAAGTCAGAGATGTTTGAGTTTGGCCAGGAGCTCGTATTGTTTCATAACTTTGGCATTGTTGTTTTGTTTGATATTGGTCAAAAGTTAAATGACTTTTTTACTTTCTGGTTGGTTTGGGTTTTTTTCTATGGGAAGGTGAAGCCTCCTGCAGAGTCTCATGAAAACTTACTCTGATTTACCTATAGAACTAAGGATATAATTGCTAAAAAAGCTATAAGGATGAATGTAATATTTATAAAGTTAATGTACTGGTCTTTGAATGTTCTGTGCTTCCGTAACATCTGTCATGTATCAATATAATAGTCTCTGAATTTTGCATGACTCCAGAACATCACATCTGCCACGGCCCTGTCTAGCAACCTACTGCTTGGAATGGTCAAAGTGCCCCTCTTTCCACACCACACCTACACCCACTCCCAGGTGGGATAAAGGCCTTCCCGACTCCAATATGGGTGTCACTCTTGCACAAAACTTTGTAAACTGATTCAGAGTTCTCACTTGACCACTGGACAAGTATTTATCCTTGTAATATTACCTGGTCTTTAAATGCTACTCAGCCAGTTTTTAAATGGGCTTTAACTCCTTCAGCCATTGTCTGTCACGTCATCTCGATGTTCCCTTCTCTAGCCGTATGAATGTTGCAAGATACAGACTCACCTGCTTCTTCCTTCTTTTTATAGATTTCTGCAGCACAGACATCTTATATCTCACCTGGGAAACACACGCTGCTTTTAATTAGTGAAGGGCTATCCCCCTCTCTGGTTTTATCACTGTCACTAGTGCAATATAATTCGTCACTTAAGCTTACTTTGATTGTTGCTCCCTTTAAGGGACCATTTTCCTTCCACCGATGTCTAGGTACAAACACTTTTGGAAGTGGAGGAGGTTATCTGAGGAGCTTTGCTTCCCTGTCCCTGCTACTGTAAAGATATCCCTCGGGCTGGAAACAGGTTGAGAAGAGCAGACCAGGACACAGAAAGGAATCCTTGGTGCTGCTACACGAGCCGTTTCTGAGCAATAGCACCCCAAACTCCCTTTTCTATTAGCTTTTCCACCAGAAGGCAACTGTGGGCCTACTGACCTGAGGAAGGAGCAGGATTTGTTTCCTCCAGCTCTTCTAAGTCCTACAATTTGCTACCCATCACAGGTTTTGAAAATGCCTGTAATGAAATTGTTTGCAGTAGCAAGGAGCTGGACTTGATCCAGAGATACTTTAAAGACCAAAACTGGTTTAGACTAATATATTGCTTTCTAATGTAGTCAGCAGGACTGAAGTCAGTGGGGGGAAAAAAAAGTATAGCTGTATGAGATTCAACAGATTAATCCAACACACAGGGTAATGTTCAAGTTGAATATCTAAAATAGAATACTTTTCAGACTACTTAGAACTGCCTTTTCTCTGCCTTGAGGCTCCTTGGTGGTGTCTTGCAAAGAGTAGGGAGCTTAAAAGGTGGTTGGGTTGTCTTGCAAATGCCACCTGGAGTCCCAGTATGCGATAGTGTCTGGCTGTGATCAGCCTGTGGAACCCTCTGGGACTGTTGCCTTGTGAAGCCCTGCAGTGTGAGGAATGGTGTGTTGGGGGAAGTTTTCTGGGTAGCAGGCTGGACATTTGGAATTATCAAGCCTACTGTACCCACGTTAAAGTCCTTTATTAATGGAACCTACTTTGCTTGTTTGAAAGAGACACTCTGGTAAGGTTAGAGGCCTGATCTAACAATAGTGGGAGTACATGACAAGAATACCATCACTCTTACCTCATTGCTGACATCAAGATGCCATTTGGCTTTGGGTGAGTTTGTTGTGATCTTGTAGCAAGAGCTCTGACTTAGGTTTCTGTGTATTTTTACCTTGGTTTGTCTCTCTGCATCAATGGAAAATGTGAGTTTCTGCAGTTGCAAGGATACTAGAAGAACAATAAATTACAGCAATAAATTATAGGAATGAGTGGTCTCTTCAATAACATCTCCCCAAATTATTAGTAGTCATCACTTCGAAAATAGGGGACCTGGAGGCTGACATCTGTCCTCTGTCATCAGAGTATGCTGTGCAATTTTGGGGCGTTTGTAGATTTTGTAGGCCAAAAAGTTCACAGAAAATTTGAAAGGTTAAAGAGGAGGACATGGCTGCCTAAATGGGGGAAAACATTAAAAGCAATTAATGTAGAGAAAGAGTAGTTCATCAACAGCAAAGCAGGTGAAGTTGCGGCTGGCCAGCCAGCTGTGTGCATCTATCACTGCTCAGCACCTGCACACAGACGTTTTGTTGTGCATATCCTACAGCTATTCGGCACTAAAGAGAGGATGCTTGGGGAGAAGCAGAGACAGAGAACAGCAGACATTTGAGGGGAATTTTGGATAGACGTACAAAGAAAATAAAAAAATCACACCTTCTGGTAAAGTTGAAAAATAAGGTGGGAAAACCAGGAGCTGGGCACTGGGGAGTGTCTTCCACCCCATGAGGTCACTCAAAGGAGAAAGGAGGCAAGCAGTTGTACTGTGGGAGCACTGTCCTTCCCTTTCCCACCCCTATGTGCAGGTTGAGGATGAATAGCCTTGCCTTCTACATCCTGTAAGGATGATTGCTGCTGTGCTATGCCAGTTGCATGGCTGCCAACCTCTTCTAATTTGCATGTAATGTATGGCAAAGCCATAATGTCATTACATTGTATAGATCTTGCCAGAGACCATATTCAGAAGCCTGCTATGCAGTTTCTGGCTTTGACTCCACAGCATTAGTTACCCCATAAGCCCCTTTGGCATTGAGCTTCCAAAATCAAGTACAGATGCCAATTACTTTAATGAGGCTGCAGATTCTAAAAAGGACACCCCCCACACACACCTAGCCCCTGGCTACTGTTTCCCTGGGAGGAGGCACAGGCAGTTTTGACAGACACTTATTTTTTTGCAATGAAGCATGCAAGAACATCTGGGGAAAGAGGGGGACTTCACAGTTGTCTGTAGCTGAGAAGAAAAAGGCAGCTTGGTGCAACTGACTTGAATGTCTTTGGCTGACAGATATCATGTGAGTTGTGCCTCGTGAATGCAGAACAGCCTGGTGCCTTCAAAGTACTCCAGATGCAGAGGTATCAATTTCCTGGAAACACTGCTATTGTTCGGCTTCCTTCTTGTTATTAACATTATAGCCTCAGCAGGACCTCTGGAAGTGAGATAGGGACACAGTTAGGGAAGGTTTGGGTTGAGCATGCTGGTTATCCAAGTGAAGGGTTTGCAGCCAAGCCTGTGGATGCTTGGAGGGAACTCTGTGTGGACTAGTCAGGATTTCGTTGGGCTAAGGCTTTACCGGAGGCAAAGCCCTCCCTGCACATGCACACAAGGGCTTTAAAATAGGCTTTTGCTTTGGCTCTCACAACTATGGGTCTGGCCCCCTACTGCCAAAGGGGAAATTGCACGGTGTGGAGGAGGTAACAGCCTGTGTCCTCTTCCCCAAGTTCAATCACTAGAACCCAACATAGACCCTCAACATTAGAGAAGACTCACCCCAGCCATCAAGGGGTGATCAATCCTCAAATCTGCGAGGATTGCCAGATAGTGACAGATCCATCCTTTCCAGGCACAATTACCAAGTCAAATACAAAGGGATGCAGTCGCATCTCCATTGCAAACACTGGGACAGGGAAATCCCATTTTGTTCAGATCGTTCCATTTGTTTTGTGTAGCACAAGAGGACACTGGTCCATAATCACAGAGCCTGAGTGCTGCTGCAATCCATCTGTTGAGACGGTGACAGAAGTGCATAAAATGAAGGAAATCCACTGAAATCAGTGGAGTGGTTTCCACTCTCGTGGGACTGAGGCCAAGGTGGGAACAGGGATCAGAGTAATACTGTGATTGTGGAGTGATTCATTTCCTCTGCCTGTGCCTCAGTTTCTCCATCTGTGGACCTGTTGAGGACATAGGTTTGTTATGTTGCACTGTGTATTTGAGATTGCTGTATTGTCTGCAAAGGTGGTTGTAATCCTCAGATGTTGCAGGAGTGGGAAGGATTATCATCATTATTTCTGACAGGCAGCTATAATTCATCTTTGCTTACCAGACCCCTATGGTAGTTTTATTGTGAAATGAGTAAAGGTTATTTCAGCCTAGGAATCATGTGAGCTTATTTATTGTTGAGCCTGATAATAAATTGGTTCCAGACAGCGTTGCCTGAGCTGTGCAAACAGAGAAAATGTTATGATTCTTAATTTAATTTGCGCTTTCTATTTCACACTATTTGTATTCTCTCAAAGTCTGGAAACACTTCTTCACCATTTGATCGGGACTTTTCCCATTTGATGAATGGTGATTATTTCCTTTTCTCCTTTCCTGATTTTTTTCCTCTGTTTTGTATAAAATACAAAACAATGACTTAATTAAGTCAGTTTCTTGAAAGTAAAGCTTTTTAAAGTTATTTTAAGCTCCCTCCGCTGGAGGCTTCTGCAACAGCATTGGAGAATGAAGTAACCTGGGATAAATACCATTGGACTTGGTTTTATGCTGTGCATTCCTGTAAGAATTATACAAAAGGGAGGTGGTGTTTATCTTTTCTTTAGGTCCAGCATTTTCTGTGACAGGATCTTAAAGCATTTGACATACACTAAAGGCTTAACCCTCACCACAGACCTTTGAGAAGCAAATACAGTACTTTCAGGGCAAAACATATGGCTCCAGCTAAGAAGCAACCTTAAGGGATGCACCAAGGAATAGGATGAGAGGAGAAATGTAGGATCATGGTGAAAGCTGCAGAGAAGTTTCTTGCACCATTTTGAATGGACAGCAAATGTAGTGGCAGAAGAGAAGGTGGTATTGTCCAGAAAGATAGGAAGATAGGAATGAAAAGGCTCACAGGATTGAATGAAATAAATTCACAAAATGAAAACACTGCAAGTATTCGTCACACCACCTTTCCTCCTAAGTGTCTCCACACACTCCTCTATCCCATGCCTTCTGCTCAGAAGGACTTTCTAGAATCCTGTTGCATGCTTACCTGCAGTGAAATCGCTCTTGGAAACTTGCTGCTTGGAGCACTGCCCGCAGTAACGTTACTGCAGGCCACCCTGGCCCTCCTCACCTCTGCACAGAGGCTTGGGAACCCTCCCTTGCAGGGAGAGCTTTGTGAAGGTGTGACTGAGGGCACAGAGAGAAAGCTGCATCTCGTGGTGGGTTTTTTCTGCATTTTTGCATACGGCTTCTAATAGCTGTGTAATAAACCAGTATTGATGAAGAGGTCATTTACCATTAACTTATTTAGTTTTCTGCAATGAGCTAATGTTTAATTAACGTGCAATAACTTTTGCAACCAAATGTATCCTTTTAGATTTACTATAGGGGACAGTTTAAAAATCAACTTAAGTGTCCAATGACTGCAAATGTATTTATTAAGGTTTAAACATGTGTAAATGAGTTTGTGCTTATTTGCAGAGCTGTTAAACTACAGTAAATATGCTATTTGTCAATTGGTGGTTAATTAACATCCATTAGTTCTCCATTAAGAACACAGTTTGGTGTCTGAATTTCCTTGCTTTAGTACTAACTTTGAATTAGGGCTGTATGTTTTCCTCTTCATACACAGCACTTTTCAAAATCCAGTGCCACTCCTTGGACTTCACCTTGCAAGGCAGCAGATTCAAAAAGGGAAAAGTGGAATTTCATTGCCCAGTGTCACAGCTCCTATTTAGGAACTAGGTAGCTTCCTTCTTCAGATATCTTTCTCTCCCAGACTTTTGCAGCCAACACAAGCTGTGGCGTTGTCCCAGGTGTTTAATGCCTTTATGCCTCTGTGAGGGTTTTAGGAGATATTAGTGCAAGAGCTGCTGAGGCCTGCGTGGAGGATGCAGACGGGGCCGATCGTGGAGGTCCTGTTTCGTCCCAAAAAAAATTTCCAAGGTTGACATTCCTGAGTGAAGGCTTTTGGGGGCGAGGTACAGGGAGTATCCCCTCTCAGCTGGCCGCTATGTCAGCAAACAACCACAAGGTGACACTGTCCCAGTACATTATTTATGTTTTGACAGAGGAACGTATATTAATGCATTTCACATAAAAGATGGTTCTAAGCATCAGCGTCTGCTCCCTGTTTCCTAACTGAGAATTAGAGATCTGAGGCAGACATCGTGCACTTGTTAAATCCAGAAATTAGGGAGATTTTCAAACTACCTCAAATTAGAGATGATGGAGTATGTTGCTTACAGGCAGAGCTAGGCAAAGTCCTGTTTCCTTCTTCAGTTATGCAAGTACAAAAGTAGAGAAATATAGGCCTGAGAGGCTTTTTACAAGCTAGGCTTTTACCCAGAAACATTTATTTATTTATTTATTTATTTATTTATTTATTTATTTATTTATTTGAATGTTCTGCTTATTTGCTGGAATTGGTTTGGGATGGTTTCATCGAGTGAGGTTAAGCTGTGGTATGGGTATAACTCAGGTGTAGAGTTGATAGGTGTTGGTGTAGACCTGACACACATGTGAACGGCTAACACAATAAACATCTGGGAATGAGGCACCATAATGTCTGTCAGGTTTTGCAGTCAGACATGATATCAGAAGCATCTGTGGGGGAAAAAAAAAAAATCTGTAAAGTATACTAAAGTACAGGTAAAAAATATTTTTGTAAGAGTAGATTTGGACCTGATTTTCCCCAGGTTGATGTTTGTTTACATATGGCCATCCTGGTTTACCAGGTCAGGTTTAAAGAGTGAACTGGGTTGTTTGTGTGTGTAATCATGAATTATCAGCTGAACCTGATACTGTTCAGTTGCCACGTGCTCTGTGCCTGCAAACATCTACTTTGGTTTTAGCAACATTAGCTAAATTGGTAGAAATATTAACTGCTTCCCGTTGATTTCTCCCTCATGAGCTTGCAGTCTGCCTGTGGTTTGTTGCTCTGAAATTATTAAAGGAACAGTCAGGGAAAACAACGTAACTTTAATCAACTCAGTCTCGTTTGATCAATCATCAAAGTCCCCCCTTCAGCAGCCTTGTAGCTGGGGCCACCAAGATAAATTGTCCGTGTGTGTGTGTAAGGGGAGTGCGAGTGGAGCATTGAAACACTCATGCCAGTTAAGGAAATGCAGTAAATATAAATGGGCTTTCCTAGAAAACCACCAGCTTGTTCAAGCTTCTTCTGGTCCCATGCACATTTCCACCCTCACTGGGAAGGAAACTTTTCCAGGTGGTACTTGACATGGTAGCCAGGTGCCTTATCAATAAGTCTCTGGGCATGTCACCCAGCTTCTGGCAAGTTATATTAGCAGTTTGGTTTGAGGTGAGACATCTCTAAGTAGCAATCATGACTTGCCCTCCTCTTCCCTGACAATTCTAGGCAGGCAGGTCCTTGACAGAACAAACCTCTTAAATTGGGAACAAGGAGACATGATGACCATATCACTCGTGGGCATAAACCAAAGGTGGCAGCTGCAGCAGAAACTCACTCCTTTGGCTGCCTGTACACAGGCTTGACCTGAAAGAACTCATCCCATAAAGTTAAATCTACTGTAGGATGCTTTACTGACTCATAGGAGGGGAGCTGGCCTGGATTCTAAAGCATGAAATTGTCCACTGGGGCTGTTTGGTCTTACATTTACTTTGCTAAATTGTCCAGCCCTCTTTGCTGCAATCAGTTCTTCCCGTTCAGGAGTTCAGTAGAGGCAGTGAGGAATGTTTTAATGATGTTTTTCTGCAGAATTTCAGGACAGGCGGGCCCAGCCTTAGGGAAGGATGGGGACAGGCAGTGCCTAACTAATAGAGTTATCAAGTTCAGTGGGGAAACATGAACTACAGCTCCCCGTAGGCATTCCCTTCCCACAGGCAGATGTATTGTTGAGAGACTCAAAACAAAATGCAATAAATTCAGAATGGCAAAACGTTTGGCTCCATTGAAAGCAGCAACATTTCCTAATCAACCTTGGCACTTTTTTAAGCACTCTTGATTTTGGAAATTTAAAAAAATATTTCAACTCTTATCTCTAATTTAGGATGAATACCTGTGATAAAGTTGTTGGAATTTTCCACAAGGGAAAAGTTCTGATTTGTTTTTTTTCTGAGCTCAGCTTTAAAAATTGAGGTAGCTGCACTTGTTTCTGTGAAGTGCTTTGATATCCATGGATGAAAAGAACCATAGAAGTGCTAATTATTGTCATACTGGTTTTAATTATTCTGTCATACTGACGGAGCAACTGCCAGTTTTCAGCCAGCAATAATTTTTACAAGATGTTGTCCAGTCCACAGTTTTCACAGAAACAGTCAGATACTTCTTTTTAATTGTTTTAAAAGAAAGAAAAAAAGAAAATCCTCTCCCTCCTCAGCAGCTGCTTCAGTTCTCTGATGGAGGTTCAAATCTGCCTGCATTTGTACAAAATGTTAATATCAGGATGATAATGAAGAGTGGAGAGATGGAAAGCTCCAATTGCTAGATATTGCAGAGAAAACAGTGGGAAGAGCTAGAAAGGGTGAGATGCTCTGAAATTTTCTGTCTACAATGATTTAAAGTGGAAAATGTGCTTCCCAAAAATTTGGGAAAGGTGTGATTTTTCACCTCTTTTATTATTGCTGTTCCTGTTATTTATTTGAAGTACATTTCATTCTTTTTCTGGGAAGTACTGTATTTGCAGGCAGCTCAAACCAACTCAACTGAACTGTTTAATTCAACCAGTTTGAAGAAAAACTTTGTTTATGCAGAAGTATCACTGGCTCCCAGGAGAGCTGTAGTTTAAAGGCCTCAGTGCTCTTATCTTTTCAGCCATTCTTCCTGGCTGTGCTACAACCCCCCTAAGGCACCACTTGCTTCACCCAAGGCCAGTGTCATGTCAGTGGAACCCCACTGGCTACACTGAGGAAAGTGTTTATCCCTGCAAAACTACCCAGCAAAAATCTGAGTGATTTCCCTGAGGTACTTCAGCAAAGACAGCACCTGGTGAGACAGTACTGACTGGAGTTAAATGCAAAAGGGAGGATTTAGGCCCAGGCAAGCAAAACAGGCACAAGCTTATCTGGTGTGTTCTGTTCTCATGGCGGAACTATCGGTGCCATGATTTCACTGAGGGAAAGGAACCGTGCAGTGACTGACTGTTAGTGAGTGACCAGAGCTACAACCCAAATATGAACCAGGACATCTGTGGAAATGCTCTAAAGCTATTCATGCTACACAGCCATTCCCAGGGGATAAGAAGTTGCCACCTAGTAAGGACTATCATGAGCGGGTAACTCAGCTCCAGGGATGCTGCATTTTGGAGGAGGCTCTTTCTGTCTGTGCAATTTATGGGAATAAGATGAAGATGTGCAGAAAGCTTCATAATTGCATCATGCCAATCTAGAGAAAAAGCACTTGCAGAAGACACAGCTGGAATTGGCATGTAACTCGCTCACTGTCGTGGCTTTGTGTGTCCCTGTGTCAGCAAACATATCTAGGGCAAGCAGTGATTCTTTACAACTGACAGTGGGCAGTTGGTCTCCAGAAAAAAGTAACAGTGATATTCCTCTGAGGAAGAGACTTTCCCCCCTGGTCTGGAAAATGACATGTCAGACCACTAAAACACAGAGATTACTTGCTTTTTCCCCATTTGCACTCTTTGTTTGCTTTTTGTTTATTTCCAGTGATATAGTCTAGTTCCTCAAAACCAACATGATGCAGCAAATGGAAACCTAAGCGAAGTCTTAAACACCCAAGTCCTTCCACACATGGATTCTTTGTTTTAGTGTTAAAAAAACCCTAAAAGGTTATTTATGTAAAAGCCTTTGGTGCAGCAAGCCGTAATATGGTGTTGGGGTTTATTAATATGAAGCAGAAAGATTTTGCCTGTCACTGCAGTTACTACTCAGTTGTTGCCTGAGGATTATGAGGCTTTTAAACAGATAATATGCAGTTATTTTTCCTGTTCTGGAGAGAGCCTGGTGTTTCTCCATGTGAGTCAGCTGTAAAGCAGAGGAAGCACACACAGTGAATGTGTCACCAGGGCTTTAAGAGCCTCTTTTAGACTGTGATGGTTGTTTGGTGCCTGACTAGGCACCTCTATGCCTCAACAACTAAGTCTCTGGCCTGGTGACATCTGGGTGACTGTCCCACCTGAGCAAGTAAAATGGCAGAAGAAAAAATATAACTTTTACTTTGGTGACTTGCATGGAGAAACAGCACAAAGGAAGAGATGAATATATGGGGACTAGCCCTTTCTCTGAAGGGGCAGTCGGTATATTTAATGTGCTGTTGTACCTCAGAGGCAGGGAATTTTCTTTTGGAATGAATGTTGAAAACCCAAATTGAAGTCATGTAAAAGTAGCTTGTAGACTTGGGGAGATTCTTAACAAAAGCTATCATTTAGGAAAGAAAAATCAGGGTGGATTCACACAGGTACATGGATAGGTAGCATTTTCTTTCGTATCCTATGGTCAGAAGTCATGAACCAAAGCAAGACCATTTCAGGATGAGCCTGTCTATTGGAATTGACATGCAGCAGATAGCATTCTGCCACCCTGCTGGGCAGCCTGCACCTCCTTGTCCCCAGGGCCAGGTGCGGGCTATAAACCCTTGTTCCTCTGATCGCTGGCACGAGGAAACGCGATGCTGAATGTGACACTGCAGGAGCCAAAGTGCAGATGCAGCTCCCTGGCCTTGTAATCCTTTTGCCAAGAGTGTTTACTGGAGGAATGAAGAGATAGGAAGTACGTTACAGCCGCATCAGCAGAATGTCAACTTAGGATGGCTTTGCCAACATAGCTAAACCTTTAGGTCTTTCTCACGGGAGCTTTAAGGTGAAGCTGTCTTTGGGGGCGTGTATTAACAGCCTGATGAAAACAAGGCAGCATGATTTTAACATATGTTAAGCGTAATGGCAAAGAAGGAGCTTGAGGTTTAACTAACTGATTTTTAATACATCATGGAAGCATACTGCCTTGTTTGTGCTAAGCTGTTAATACACATTAGCTGGTTAAATACATGTTCTTTGCACTATTTAAATCCCAGTATGAACAGAGCAAGTAAGAATACTTTTTCTTAAAAGAATATCCATACCAAGTTAAAATCCTAAATGCAGGCCCTGATTGGAATTTTCCGGGTTTTTTTATGAATACTGTAGACTTTCTGTATTTTCTTTTGAGGATGTCTGATGAGGGAATAAGAAGAAACATTTCTACATTGGTTTTTCTTCTTTACTTCTTATTGCTTATATTCCAAATGTTGTTAAGAAATAATGAGAAAGCATTAATCATTTCTCTGGCTGGTCTAAGACAAAAGGAGAGAATCTACAAATCATACTGAATGCTTTGCGGGGTTTTTGAAACACTTCCTAGTCTTAAATTCTATTTCCCTTTGCCCTAATTTTCCAAAGTGTTGTATTCTGACTTAGTATTAATTGGAAGTAGTTGCTGCATTTGCCAGATGAGTCATCAAAACAGCTTTGTATCTTTCAGAGGGATGTTAGAATTTGGCAATCTCTTCCACTCTGGTGAAATAGTCAAGTGTTGTGGTTTAAGCCCAGCCAGCAGCCGAGTACCACCTGCTGCTTGCCCACCTCCCCCTCACCCCAGTGGATGGGGAGGAGAATCAGGGGAAAAAAAGTAAAACTCATGGGTTGAGATGAGAAAAGTACAACAACTGAAACAAAGTAAAATATAACAAAAATAGTAATAAAAAGAAGAGAGAAATAAAAACCCAAGAAAAACAAGTCATCCACAACTCAGTTGCTCACCACTCACTGACTGATGCCAAACCTGTCCCCAAACTGCAGTCAGCCCTAGGAGCTGCAATCAGCCCAGAAACTGGGAAACTCCCCCAGTCGTATATAAACTGAGCATCATATTCTGCGGTATGAAATATCCCTTTGGCCAGTTGGAGTCACCTGTTCTGGCCAGGCTTCTCACAGGTTTTGTGCTTCTTACTGGCAGAGCATGGAAAATGGAGAGGTCTTTGTCTTATGGGAAGCACTAATTAGCAACAGCCAAAACATCAGCATGTTACCAACATTATTCTCATATTGAATCCAAAACACAGAACTGTTCCCATCACTGAGAAAAAACTTAACTCTATTTCATCCAAAACCAGGACACTGAGGAAGACTAGAGCTATAAGCTGATGAAAAAAGTTGTCCTGAACTCCTGGATTCAGGGAATCAGGCAAAGTTGAGAAGCTTGTTCATCCTTTTAGGATTTGCCATTAGAGCTTCATTAGCTCGATAATAATATTCTAATCACAAAATGTTTCTCTATGCCTCAACCCCATCCATCTTTCTTACAGCTATCCAAACACTTGTCAGCTTCATGGAAAGATACTACAGGAACTACAAACAATGGACACCATCTTCACATTGTAAAAGCTCTTGACTGCAGAGCTAAGGGTCATCTGTCCAATACTGATGACACCTTGAATCTTTCTGTAGGGAGCTGAATACATCTAGTAAACTAGAAGTATATTGCATATTCCCCACTCATCAAGACATTGACTCTATCCTGGCCAATGTGTTCAAACACTGTGTTTTAAGATTGGCTCCTGAGAGTGAGGACATCTTTAGAAAGCTGAAGAACCATAATGGACATGATAAGGAAGACTTGATTTCTGGGTGAAATGGGGGATTTTTGCCCTTTCTGTCTGAGCTGATTTGGCTTATTTTCTTTTTGTAAGCATTGCTTCCTGACAAAAAGACCACAGAGCTTAAAACCTCATATTTGTCCTATTCAGTCATCCCAGAAAGTCGGAATATCAGGTATGCCAATCTCACCTTGCTCATACTCACGCACACACAGAGCATGATGCTGTCACATGCCTCTTTCCACAAAGGACTGCACCCTGACCTTCGCTCACCAGTTTCTTTCCTTAGAGACTTGCGGTGCCTGGTACATCCCTGCATCCTCCACAGCTCCGTTGGGCTGTGTAAGTGACGTGGGGAGAGTTCACCTTGTGTGAAACCTAAATCCTTTGTGCAATTCTCTGTGGCAGTAAGAGCAAACCAGCTTCCAGTCCAAAGATTTAAGCCATGACACATTCCTGCTTTCCTGTGTCTGAACAGAACTTCTGCTTCATAGGGCTTTCTCACTGCAGAGCTTTGAGGGCCTGCAGGTACATTATATATGGTGCTGATGTCTTGCAGTTTCCTGGATATTTTGGAGCATCCATAGCCCTTTCTCTGCTGCAATCAACTATGCTTGACTTGCACAGTGGCATAGAAAGAGCTATCCAATACAGAGCCCTTACCAGAGTTACAGAATCATAGAATGGCTTAGGTTTGAAGAGACCTTAAAGGTCATCTACTTCCAACCCCACTGCCATGGGCAGGGATGCCTTCCACTACAACAGGTTGCTCAAAGCCCCATTCAACTTATTCTTGGATACTTTCAGGGATAAGGCATCTACAGCTTCTCTGGGCAACCTGTCCACTGCCTTACCACCCTCACAGTAAAGTATTTTTTCCTAATATCTAATCTAACCCTACTCTCTTTCAGTTTAAAGCCACTACCCCTTGTCCTATCACTCTCATTAAAAGTCCTTCTTCATCTTTCTTGTAGTCCAGCTCAGAGGAATGTAAAAGCAGCAAGGGCCATCCAGAGCTTTTCTGTAACCTCTGTAAACATCTGCATGATGACTCTCAGCATTCATTTACAGACATTATGTTTACCAAAATACTTAAATTTCACTTCAGCTTCACTTGTGTTTCCCTTGTCTTTACTTGTGTGGTATTAGTGCAAAAGCATTCACGTGACAGTTTTCCGTGAGCAGTCAAGAGTCTTGTATCAGCAGTGGGACTCAAGGGGCAAATATTTTCGCACAGGTATCCCTGCTGCTTTTTGAACCTTGACCGTTGCTTACAGATATCTCAGTCTTTCAGCCATGGAATAGAGGCTGAAAATTTCAGCTGGTGTGAACAATGCATCCTCAGTGCCATCAGAGGTATATTGTGAACAAGGCATCAGCTTTTCATGAAGCACTCGGCAAACGCTTACCAGCAGTGGACAGATTTGCCTCAGAGGGTCTCAAACAACAGAATGTGATCTGTATGGGAGACATTGCTTGTGGCTAGGAGATTGATCAGTGTGGCCTCTCAGTGCCTGAGTTTTATTGTTGATTGAACAATGGCAATAAGAATGGCAATTTGTAATTACAGCATATTCAGCTAGTGCAGATATTTCCCAGGGGAATATTCTCGTGCATCCATGTTTGTCTGAGATCAGAGGAAGAAGATTTTCAAAAACTTACTATAGCATGCATTTTGTTATGTCCTTTAGTAGAGGAAAGGTCTGGAGTTAATCCATACTTCTTGAGAGCCAAATCTGTTTGAACCCCAGTACCCCTTCTTGTTAGCTAAAAAATCCCTTTCTCCTCACTGAGTGCATAAGAGATTTCCCTGTATGGTCTTCATGTGCCTCTTGGCTCTGGAGGATTGGCTCAGCTTGTGATGGGACAGAGACAGGACATATCAGCTCTCTCTGTGGCATTGCGTTCTCCTGGGTGGTTGCTTGGTATGAAAAAGAACACAGTCAGTATTTTATTTAACAAATGCCAGTGACAGCAGAGCCCAAACCACAGATCTTTCTGTGGCCTGTTACCTCTTTAGACTGGGCTCTCTTACTGCTGACCATACAAGCACTTTTGCGTGTTAAAAAGCTTTCACAGGTGAGTGGAGGTGTCCCATTGAACATCATGATGGTGACAGAGGGAAATTGACTTAAGGTACCTGCTTGGCTCTTTCTGTCATGGATGCAGATACACATAGGCAGAGAGAGGCTGTAAGAATTTGGACTTCCTGCTGGCATTGGTTCTTGCATTGTCCTCTGCAGAAAATGTGTTTTTGAATAGGGACCTCAGTCAGAACACTGCTTTCACTTCATATTGTGTTCTAATAATAATCACACAAGAGACATGAAATGGCTTTGATCACAGGGACTAAATGCCACCAAATATTCTTCTTCCTGCAGCCTTTTCCTTGCTACATTAAAAATTCATGGGCAATAGCAGCTTCTTCTTTTCAGGACTTAGCTACATCAGCAGATGGTGAGAGTGGGCAGGAATACCGGGGCATGTTGACGGACAGAACAGGGGTGTTCTGATCGAGTTGGGTGTGGGAGAAATTAGCACCTAATTTGCTTATGCTGTGTCTGTCTGAAGCCAGCCAGACACTGTTTGTTCCTCCCTTTGATGAGCAATGAGCTTACTGGAAAATTGTTGTAGTTAAGTTAAATTGACATGAATCTGAAGGTGTGCCTCAATTTCTGTGTTTGCTTTGTTCTTTGTGTTGCGCTCATTCTCCACCCAAGAGCGGTTTACAGGGAATGAGAGTGAGAGGCAGACTTCAAGAAATGAAATCATAGCCCCACACAAATCAGTGGCAAAGGTCCACTTGATTATATCCACCTGATTCATCCAAGGGGCCACTACCTGTCAGGGTTGCCTTTGACATCTCAGACACTGATAGACAATTTAAATGGGAAAGTTTTTTGTGCTTTAGGCTCCTTCTTCCTCATCACATCAGTAGGTAAGCCTTTGCATTTGGCAGTAGAGTTTTATCACCCCAAGCCTGTAGAAAGTTTTCCTGCCAGCTCCTTCGTGCTGTACTCTCACCAGATGAAAAGCAGCTCTGGTAAACCAACTTCACCATTTTTTCTCAAAACTGTATGTGAAAGTGGTTGTCTTACCAAAAGCTCAGAAGCAGATGGTTGAGTGACTTGGACCCCTCCATTTCATAAATTCAGGCCTTCCCTGGATTCCCACTGATGTCTGGCAAACACAGGGTGATTCCTTGCAGACTGAAAGAATAAGGTGAAAAGGTGTTATGGACAATGACGTTGACTAAAAACTAGATTTTCCTGGAGGACGCTTGAGGTAGCCTCACCCACAAGTGCGATAGGTGTGGTATTTGGAGTTCATCTTCCAGTCCATTCCTCTATCAGAGGGCAAGTAATGAAGCATGTAACTGCCCTATTCAGAGCTCCATCTCTTCATCAAAGGTTTTCTTTGGGTCTTTTCTTATTATCTTGTTCCAGTCTGATCCAACTTTAGTGATTTTTTTTTTCACATCACTTGCCTTTGTTCAGCCAGCTGCTGTACTGCTCCGACCAACCTGCTCTTTATCCTTCCCTGATCTCTGCCTGCTGGAAGAAGCTAGAAGGTTCATTGCGTTACTTTTAAAAACACTACTGTTGTATAAATTAAGAAAGTAATAAAGTGTCACTGAAGGCCAGGACAATGCACAGCCCCCAGGGGTTTCACAGGAAGCAGTGCTTCTGCTCCTGTGTGGGTTGTGGGCTCTTTGTTTCATAAAGCTCTGCCAGCTGCTGGATCTAACAGGTTGCTGGAGCTGAGTAAATTGTCTCTGTGGGTGTGTGTGCATTTGCTGGCACTTCAGGGCCTGAGCCAGGTCAAGACCCCACACAGATTTTACGCCCCTTCAAGAGAACACCTGCTTATTCTCACTCTTGCCTGGAAGGCTTTTATAAATGGCACCCCCAGACCTCTGTTTTAGGGAGCCGTTTCAGGATGTGTGCATCCCTCATCCAGCCCAACCTTAGCAGAGTCATAACCAGTGGTTCAGGAAAGAATTTCTGTCCCTTGAAAGGTACTGCTTTTTCTGAGAGGTATTGCTTCATCTGAGCAGTTTGCAAGTTTGTCCACACTCGGGTTTGTTGCACCTTATCCATGCTGATTTAAACATGAGTTGGGATGAAGTGGAATCAGGGAGGTTCTGAGATGAGGAGGTGCTGCTGCTGCAACTGGTGAAGCCCACAGGCCATACTGCATGGCCACTGGTACTGAGCACAGAAATGGAGGTCCCTCCATCCTGTCTGATGGAAGAGTTGCTGGAATCACCTCCAGCAAAATGCCTCCTCTCTCTGAGAAGTTACCTAATTTCTGCACCTCTTGGTGGGCAGATCCTCTGTTGTTCCACCCTTGCTCCTATTTCTGCCTTTCCCATGCTTAGACTTGGACCTAAAATGGCCACTCCTGGCCCTACTTCTTTGCTATCTGGCCCATATCAAGGACAGTGATATTAATCTTGCATCTGCCAGCTCTCTTAGAGGCTGCTGAAAACACCCTATTTTCCTCTCTGACACCAGGTGTTGAGCATTTGTGGCAAAGTATTGAACTAGGAACAAAAGTGGTACAAAGTAAGACTCAAACAGGTACAACATAATATTTCAAGGAGACAGTATTTAACAATAGGCAACCATTTAGGCAGACAAAAGCATGATTCAATTCAGTGGCTGGATGATCAAGGAAATAATGTTTGTGTTTAAAACAGCAAGAAAAATTCTTAACCTGGTGTGGTAATTAATCATTGAACCCAAGAAGTGGGTGAGTTTCTGTGGCTTGAGGCAGGCAGCTGGATAGGATGATCTGAGAAGTCACTTCCAGCTTTAAAATGTATGAATATGACATGGCCTGACAGAAATGGAGCATGGGAGCAACCTAGGAAAGGGAGAGAAACTTGAAAATATCACGGTGAGAAGTTTTGAGGAGAGTAGTAGAGAGGTGAGAAGAAAAGCTGAAACGTTAAAAGGTTTGTGTTGAAAGACTAGGTGTGCACTAACTCTACGTGCTGGTGCAGAGACAGCCCTGACCTGTAGCCTGTAAGGATGGTATTAACTGAGCCTGTGTCTACAGGACACTTCTCCTGGCTTTTTATCTTGAAGATCTGGACATTTTAAAGATGTGTTTTCCTCATTGTCAGACGTGATCACAGTGAAATGAATGGAAGTGTTTTCAGAAGCTTGAAGTCAGGCAGGTCACAGTTTCAAAGAAAACCTTCTCCAAATTTTTGCATACAAGTTTCTCTCCTGTTTGTTGCATGTGAGGCTTTCTGATAGTGCCTTGTGTCCTGATAGCACCACAAAACTTGAGAATCTTGTCTTGCTGCAGGCCTCAATTTAAGTTTCAGAAAAGCTATGCTGGAGCTGTTGTAAAGGACAAGAAAATGCATGGCACAACAGCCTGCTGCACTCTATCCTTCACAATAAAATTAATTCTCCGGTAATGATGGATATGTAGCATGTATCATTTCAGCAAGACTTCGGAGCTCTCTTCAGAATCATCGCTGTCAGAGTGATTATGCTCATCCATTAGCGTTGTGTCGAGAGCTCCATGCCAGAGCAGGTCATCGAATACGCATCAGGGCTCCGCAGGATGGGTTTGACCCCCTCTCAGTTGTATAGAATTCCTGTCTGCAGCGATCTATGTCCCTTGCAGCTGCCAGGCAGTTGTTTTGGGGCCTGTTAAGGAGTACCTTGTAAATAGGTCACGCCTGGCATGTTCTGTAGATTGAGTCTTGCAGGGGCTTTCGGCAGAGTAGTGTCAGATCGTGTCAGATCACCCTGCAGCCTTCGGTGCTTCGCTCTGTGTGTACGACTGGAAGCTTATGTGAGGATCTATGCTATGGAGCTGTAAACTTTGACACGCCCTGAGAGACAGGACAATTTTAAATGGTTAAGTTAGGCATCTGCTCTGAGTGCCCTCCAGAGAAGATTACGTCTCTGAGGGCAGAGGGAGTGTAGGGAAATTAACTTTTTATGCCTCTGTGACTGCTTCATTAAGTAATTTACCCAAATTCACTGAGGAATTTGGACTGTCCTCCTAGAACTTCCCAACCTTTGGATCATCTCTCTGCTTCTGTTTTGGGAGGGACTGTTAACCACTGCAATCACTTGTGAAGTCAATCCTAATTACTTTTGCTGAGAGCAGTAAATACTCACTGGCACTGGGAGAAAAGTTTTGGGGGGTATTAGAACTAAGCAGATAGAGCTACTGCTTTCCTATGGGGAAGTGGATTATTTAAAGACCTACAGGGTTGAACTCTGACTCTGCTTGACTCATCAAGTGTTATATGACGTTGATGAAGCAAGCAGTCACTGCCAAATATAAAGAGATTTTGAAGCTGTCCTCAGTGGGAGGTATGGACTGCTTGTCGAGATTAGCATGTCTAACTCCCATAGTCACATTTAGAAAACACAGGTTGACATACTACCTTGTTCCCACAAGAAATGTCAGAACTGGGATCAGCTATTCCCCTGCTTCTGAAGCCATGAGCCAGGCTTTCTTGTGGGGACAGGTCCCACAGTTTCCCACTGGGACTGCTGACTGGGCTGGGGGATGGCAGGCAGCTTGGCTCCCTGCCACGCAGCAGCACTGGCTGAGCAGCCTGGCCTCTAGTGGTTTCAAAATGATTCAAAATTATGGCAAACAGCAGCTGCAGAGTCCAGTTGCGAGGTGTTGGTAAGGAAGTCACTAATGGCATATGATCTTTCAGGGAAAAGGCAGTGCAGTGCTCTTGACACTACTGATGACCTTTATTCTTATATTGTTTTATTTATGTAAGACTGGAAGGGCAACTTTTGTTTTAAGCAAAAAATGAAGCACCCTCTTTGTCTTGCCCCTCTCAAGTAGGAAGGACCCTTTTACAAATGAGTCTGTAGTTCTATAAGCACTTGCTATGACAGCAAGCAGTAATTAAGGCCACAAACCATCTGTAGTACTAATTCTTTAATTCTGCTTGGTCATACTGATGAAAAAAGGCATCTTTAGGCTACTATTTTCCTCCTGTCCAGCCTTCAGATTTGGTCTTTAACTAAAGGTGAAACTTTCCAAAAAGTCTGAGCACAAAATCTTTTCATCCAGTCAAACAAGTTTTTTTTTCTTTCAGAGGTGGTAACACAGTTCTCTACCCATGCAGCACAGAAGAAGATGAGCTTCACAACTCGTGTTTAGCTGGTGGAAATCAGCATAGCTCTTCTGACAGTGGTGGTGATATGTCAGCTTACAGCAATTGAGAACCTGACCCTTGACCTCTAAATTGTCCACACCAAGGAGATCAATTGTGAAACCAGATCAATTGCATAGTAACAAGGTTACAAATTGGTGAAAATCAGCTCTTGTTCTTGTACAGGAGGGAGTTCTGTTACAGCTCAGTGACCACGCTTAGAGAGAGGTGTTGTGCATGCATGTTATCATCCGCAGTTATGGCCTAGCTGAGTACTCTCAGTGCAGTAAATTCTTCTGCCTAATGAGGTCCTTACTTCAGAGGAAGCTTGGTCTTGTTGCAGTACATGTCTGGATATTAGCCTTGGCTCTAAACTGGCTCTTTTTTCAGCATCAAAAGCCAGTTTAATTTTTAGGCTTGTAAAGTATTCATAAAAACCATATGCACGTTTTTTTCTCAAACTGCAGGTTTTTTCCTATGATAAGTGCTTTGTAAATTTGATTTTCCATCTCTCTTCTAGCTCTGCTTTTCCTCCTTTTCTTCTACTCCTGTGGGTCTCTATATCCTAGGTACCAAAAGAGAATGGAACATAACTGCTTGATTGCAGTGGGATGCCGCCCTTGCACATCAGAGCAGAAATGTGTGCATGTAGGAGCTGCAGGTATGGGAATGAAGAGAGGAATGAGAGATCACCACTGTCCTTCCACGGTCCCTTAATCTTCCTCCCCATGTGGTGAAACCCCTTTGGCTCTTCCTCATTCCTCTCCATAACTCCTCTGCCAATGCGACAAAATTGCATTTTCTCTTCATGGCTGAGAAGCTTTGAGCAGGCTCTGCTGCATTGTGCAGCAGTGTATCTTGACTAAACACGTTATAGCTCACAAAACATCATACGTTTTCGCTCATTGTTGCGGATATCCCAAATAAAGTCCCTATGTGCCTGGACTCTGCTGGCAGAGCCATTGCACAGTCCCTTTAAAACTACTGTGTCCGTCATGATAGAGTCTGGTATTTTTCAGGAATGCCTTTTTCCTGATTCCAGCAATATTTGGGATCAAGTCACCAGTTTTGGTGTGGCTGGTAGCGAGTGAAAGTCCAGTGAGAACAGTTCCATTTTGTGGCTGTTTGGTGTGAGCTGACGAGCCTCGCTTCATCCTAGACGGCAGCCATCCACATCATACAGATGGTTGTTGCAGTTGGCACTGAGTGAACTCATGGATCGCTCTTTGCATTTAGCCACCCCAAACGCAAAAAAACCCCACTCCTATTTGTGGATTGAGTCCATGCTTTCAGTGTCTCTTGGCTCCCCATGAGAAGCAGATGGCACTTCAGGCTTTCACAATGTCAGTCCCTGAGCTGCCACACAGGTAGACAGAGGTGACCTGAGCACCTGTCCTAGGGCACCTCAGCATATCTCCGCATATCTCCTGCCCATCCAGGACTAGCGTGGAGGTTCTCTCTTTTAGCTGGCCTAGATATCCACACTGTGATGTCTTCAGCCCATTCCCCTCAAAGCCAGTAAAACTAGGGATAGCCAGGCTGCCTCGGCTCATGCTGCTGTTTTCCTTCCAGCTTGTACACAAATGAATCCCGCATCCATAGTGTGGAAACACAGATACATTCCTGAACCTGCCATCCAAGCATTTCTATCGTGTCTCTGGCTGTGCCTTACAGCCTGTGCTCATCAAAGTGTGTTGCTCTAGGCCCTGTTCCCTTTGAAGGGGGTTTAAGTGTTTTGCATTGGAGGGGAGTGATGTACCTGTAGGGCTGGGCTCACGCTGCTCCATCCATTCCTTTCTGCATAGTGACAAAGTCTGGTCACTCAGGCTTGTCCTGCCAGTCCTGCACCCACCAGGAGCATTGATAAATGGCATTAGAAGGCTGCAGTATGGATTTGTGGTGTCCATGATGTGACTGTTTACCTGAATTTTTCCTCAAGTTTTCAGAAGTTAGGAAAGTTAGGAGCCAGATGTGCTGTTTCATTATCTGCTTCCAGCAGGGGGAGATGAGTCCAGAGAGTTATTTCTTCTGGGAACACATGCAAAAATAACATTATTTATTTTACTCATGAGATGCTCTCCTAGGATTTGTGTGATTCTTGCTTGTTTGGCCTTTTACACCTATGCAACCCCTTCCTTTTGCTTCTGTACACTTCTAAAAGCAAGTAAGACCTATCAGCTTTAGGCTTTGGTTTTGTTTTATTTTTCACGAGGTTTACAAGACTCTCAGGGGAATTTCTTCCTCGTCTCTCTGTTTATTATCATTAGTATGATTATTATTATTATTATTATTATTAAATATTTATGCTACAGTGGCTCTAACGAGGATTGTATAAATGCGTAAGAAGATGAAGTCATCCCCTGTATTGCTATATTAGCAGAGACGGGCCTCTGAGTCCTCTGTGATGCACCTCTCTTGGAAGGGAGGCATGGCCACATGCAGTCCCACCTTGAATCAGGATCTTACTGGAGTCTGGAGACAGGATTCCTTCCTTCTCCCTCCCTGAAACCCCCTCTGTCGTTCTCTGTGTAAAACATATTGGTGCCACTTTCTATGAACTATATTTAACTAAGCATTAAATTTAGATTTAACTGGATAGTTATTGCCTCCTAAGTAAATATTCTGAGATAAGGAAATATTTAGCAAGCTCTAGCAGTTGGGTGGCAGATGCTTCTTGCATTGCATAATAGTTAATCTTTGACAAATATGTTTTCCTTACTCCACGGGCATTTAATTAACATACAGTAGCTCTTATTAAATGTAGATGAAACCTACAGATGAGACCCTTGTAAAAAGGATCCATACAACACTGGCTTGCAAGAGGGGTGCATTTCTTTCATTGGTAACTTCATATGGGACCAGGTCTTTTAGCTGTACTCAAAGTCTGTCACAGGAGTGCAGATGTTCCCCCTTGGTGATGCCCCTCTTCTGGCATGCCAGCAGCCTGATGCATCTCTGTCCCTTGCACTCTCCTTCATCCTAGAGTGGTGGGTCAGCAGTCAGGTGTCAGCAGCATGGTCGTCTCCAGAGCAATATCCTTGTGGAGTGGCATCTCTCTCTGCAGTAGCTTGGGAACACTGAGTGTGTGGATTAACCCCTTTAGCTCCTCATTCCTCTCTCCCTCTGGCGCTATTCGTGCCAAGTCTACTGCAGAGGAAACGTCTGACTTGCCTCACTCCTTGGCTTGAATACAAAGCAGTCATCTCTTCTTGCTGCTGCATGCATGGCACTGGAGCAGCAGTGTCATGACCCTAGTCCTTAATTTGTGGGCCTTTAACACTTGCAGGGATTGTTTAAGTACCCATAGACAGTGCGGCCTTTCCGTACCAAGGCTGCAGGGGCCAGTTTCTAGGAGTTCAGAAAGCAACTGGATGTATTCCTGGAAGAAGAAAATCATTCAAGTACCATTAACTACAAAGGCAGTGCCACTGGCTGGGGACATGCGTTAGCCATGAATCACTAGAAATAGATAAGTGCCCTGGGGCAGTACCACTGCATGCTTGCCTTGTGCTTGTGAGCTTCACCAGGCATTGGCTTTAGGCTGCTTGGAGACAGGACGAAGGGTTAGAGGGACCTTTGATCTGGTCCCACACGGCCCTTTCTATGACAGTGACATTCCTTATGTCTCTTCAGTTTAAGTGCACAAGGCTGCAGGAGCAGAGGTGAAGCAGGCAGCATACAAGACCTGTTTTTTCCCTTCCTGCACACACGTGTAGTAGCGCTGTGACCACACAGGACAGCAACTCTCAGCCGAGTAACCCCATGGCTTTTCTTGCACCTGATTCTCTGGGCTACTCTCAAACCTCCCCTTTCCTTTTGCTTCCCTGTCCCAGCCCTGCCGTGCTTTGGTCGCAGAAGGGTTACTACACTAGTGAAGCATCCCTAGGAGCAGTTCTGATCCCTCCCGCAGGCAGAGATCGGGCGGGTGGAATGGCAGGCAGGCATCAGCAATAAAACATACGGCTTATTCCTTTCCATTAATTTAATCTCCCTTCTCTTTGCGGCGGCGGTGGGCTACGGGCTGCGGGAGCGTTCCCGGGTGGGCAGCGCTGCTGCCGGCGGGCGCGGGGCTCAGCTGCGGGCTCTGGCAGCCGGGAGCACAGGCCGAGCATTCACACCGCGGGCAGCTCAATGCCGGCATTGTCTCCGGTCCGTCGCTCCGAGGCTGGGAAAGGAGGTGGGGGGCGGGAAGGGCTGAGTGGAGAGAGGTGGGAGGGAGGGATGTACAACTGTTTATCTGGCGAGAGGAAAGTCTGAGACGGGAAGAAGCAAGGTTTGAGGCTGCAGAGGCAGTTGCCAAGGATGCTGCTCTGTAAATCAGCTAGCGTGTGGCTTCAGGCCCGTAAGCCAAGTTGTTTGCACTTTTGGCCACAGACCCGCTCTCCTCACTATTTCATCTTGAGAATATTGGCCGTACCTTCCTCCGTCCTCTCTGCCCTACTCTCTG
>VXAD01007025.1:0-60196 GCA_013399195.1 Dicrurus megarhynchus
AATGGTTTGAATCAATGCTGCCACAGTGTCCGGCTGGAGCGGGGCCCAGCCGGACTCCCCCCGCCCTTGTGCGGGGAGGGATCGAGCCGTGGGGAGGGGCGGATCCTGCGGGACTGCCGCCCGCCCCTGGCCAGCCAAGGACCTGGATGGTGCCGGACGCAACTGCCCATGTGCAAACTGCGAAGCCAGAGGGGCCTCAGGGAGCGCCCCCAGCAGCGTTCCTCCTGAGGGCCGGAGCCCAAGTGCCGAGCTCACCATGTCCGGTGGGCATCGCACACTCTCTCCAGCACTCGGGGAGTCTGCCAAGTCCAGCAGATTTCCAATCGCTGCCTCACGCCGCCCGGAGCCAGGCTGGGCGCGGACTGCCATGTCAATCTCAGCTGGACCGGACCACTCGGCTACCACCACGTCAGCAACGGGTGGGCCATCTTGTCTGCCCGGTGCTCCGGCCTCGGGGCACTGGATAGATATGCCACAGTTCGGACATTCAGTAGTTAAACCTGCTTGGTCTGCCGGCCCTACCCCCTCCCCCATCGCCGGGAAGGCGCAGGGAAGCGGGCAGCGTTCTCCGCTCCGCCGCCCCCCCTCCCAGGGAAGGGCAGAGCCGGTGCTGCCGAACTCCCAGGGCCCGGGGGGGGGAAGCGGCCAGCGCCACCGACCCCTCGGGGCTTCCCGAGGCCAATTCATTCACGAGCGCCTGCCATTCATCCCAGCTCGAACGAGTGGCGAGCTGAGGTCTCTCCGGGGTCGCCCCATCTCCCATATTAGTGGTTGGAGATGGGAGAGGCGGCTCCTCTTCTAACTCAGCCAGCCCAGGGCTTTCCCCGCGCTCGCTGAGCGAATCTACCCTAGTAGCAGCTCTGGACGAACTGCTACGGTCCTGAATAACCGAATTCAGACCTTTCCAGGAGACCAAGAGCTCAGCCAAATCAAAGCTAAATTTGACCTCTATCTCATCCAACATCGCATCTCCTAAAGCTGCCCAAGCTGTCTTAGACAAATCATCTCCAGAGTCCTGGAAGAAATGCCTTGCTTTTCCCCAAAGATAGATCTTTAGCAGCTCCTCTCTGGAAACTAATGCTCCCTTTCTCTCCAATGACATCTCTAACACCTCCAACGCCAAGAATTCGCTTGATCCGTCCGAATTAACCACCATTTTTAAAACCTAGCTTACCCAGGGAATATTTCCCTGACTCACCAAACCTGCGCATCCCCGTACGGGCCACCAGCTGTTGCACATGGACACGAGGAAAGACACTTAGACTCACGTCAGGCAAAAGGGCCAAAGGGGGCCTGGCCTCTTTATTTGGACAGTTATATACCTTCTTAACAATCACCGTGGATTGGAGGGTGAAATTACCACCCCTCAATCACACTGGTCAAAGGAAATATCTATCAAACATCTCTGCCCAGGAGAAAGAATGAAAAACAATAAGGACAGTTAGACAAACATAGCTGTGTTTACAGAAAAATGCGTGAGAACTTCTATCACAGAATTAAAAACATCTAAGCACGGCAGAAATCAGGGCGACAGTCAGGCATGTGAAGTTACAAAAGTAACTTGATTATCGTCCTCTGGATCCTAAATTTGGTGGCCTTTCACTGCTGTGTAACAAGTCCCTGCTCATCTACCTCACTGCTTAGTAGAAGGGATGGGAAAAGAGGTAAGGAATTCTGTGAAAGGCTTTGCCTTCCAGAGTGGCACAGATGCTTTGCACAGTCACAGCTGAAAAGCAGCAACTGATATCTCAGAGGAACATCACTCCCTTCGTGGGTGAGAGAACTGGCAAAACCTCTGACTATTGGGAAGTTTTATGAAAAGAGCTCTCTCAGGAAAGAAAGGAAGAAGCATATTTACCATTCACTTCCATTTGTATCACTGGTTTAGTTTTTCTTTTTGTTTTTTTTTTTCCTTTGAAGGGTTTTACATCAGCTCTTGAGACAGACTTGGACAAATTTACAAAATGTTATGCTATTTCTGTTTCTGGAGCAGAGGAATTAACAATCTTCTCAGATACCTACAATTTGCTTGTAGAAAAGGGAAGCGTATTATAATGAACTTATAAATCAGCTGGACATATGACTTGAAATTGCAGTGAAAAGAGAAAAAATGCTTTACTAAGGTATATTAGAGACCATCTGAAGTACTTACTGATATAAATGATGTTTTATTCAGCTCGGAGAAAGTATCTAAATAAGAGCTGCATTTCTTATTCTAAATTTATTGGGTTATTTGGATTACAAGACATTTAAAGATTATTTATACTACAGCTAATTCCATTTCCCTAGAATAGAGCCAAAAAACTTCTTTACCCTTGTATTTAAAGTTTCCTGGTAAACAAAAGGGAAATGAGGTCCCACATGACAGAAGTGGAAGACCCTTCCTTGAAGCCCAAGTTAGGCAGCAGTTCAGGAAAGACAGAGGGAAAGCTGACGAAGAAGCGGGGGCTGGACCAGTGTAACAGAGCAGCCTCTGTTCACAACAGATGCAGCAGCCAGGCCTGTCCCTTTCCCAGGCATGGTAGGGACCGACAGCACCTCAGGCAGGCAGGGGCACGTCTGTCCCACTGAGGACAGACAGACTTCTGTGCCTGAATCCCACAAGGCTCCTGCCTCAGCGTGGGCTCACCACCATGATCCACAGCACTCAGTTGTGTTGCATGGACACTTGTGCTAACAAGATGCGAGAAGGAGCTAAGAAAGAGGTCCGGGGGCACCTGTTTTTCCCAGATTCACATACATTTTTGCCTTTTCCCCTAGCTCATGCAATTTTTCTGCTCTGCAGGACAACCTGTGTGCTTGCTCACATCAAGCCTAAAGCCATCCTTGCCCTCTACTGGCACCCTGTAGAAACACAGGAACACATCAGGCAACAGCTCCCTCTCTTCAGCTAGTCAAAATCCCTGGGCAGGAGGAGCAGGTACACAGACTCCATGCAGTCCCTCATGGGGTGGGGAGCAAACCTGTGCAAACACTCAGTGAGCAGCTTCCTTCAGCATCTGCAGCAGTAGCGTCCTGGTGAAACAGGACACAGCAACCCCTCCTGCTCATTCTGTCCTGATGTTTGCAAGGGGAAAACCTGTCACTTATTAAAGTGGTATATGATTGCAAGTTATTTATGAACAAACCACTCTAGAAAACGAGAAGCAGCTCTGCCAGTTGCTGTTCACAGTGTTTCTTTCCTTCATTTCTAAGGAAAGTACAGTCCAGTTGGTTTGTAAGGTCAGGGAACATGAGCAAGAGTGGTCTAAGAAAATTGCTTGAATGGCTACCATGGGTGTGCAAGCAGGCTGGTAATGTTAGGTGGCACTTTTACCTCTGAAGGATCACACAGTGCTTGAACATACTGTAGGCTTGAAACGTTGTACTGAATCCTGCAGGAAAGCCAGCGCTGGGGTAGAGTGCAGTGGCTGCACAACTGTATGTAGAAATCTGAGACAAAGTAGAAAAAGAATTGTATTCACTTGCAGATATGTGACACTTTAGTTTGGCAACAGGTTACTGGATAAATGGAGTCAGCACACCAACACCACTGAAAATGTAGACCACAGTTTTAGTATTCAGGCTGTCCTGTTCAAAGAATCACAGAAGCATAGAATGGTTGGGATTGGAAAGGTCCTTGAGGATTTATTTAGTTCCAACTCACCCCTGCCATGGGCAGGGACAGCTCCCACTAGACCAGGTTGCTCAATGCCCCATCCAGCCTGGCCTTGAACACTGCCAGGCATTCACAACACACTCCTGTCTTGCAAGGTTTGGACAGATCTTTCATATCAGCCCCAGTTGTAAAATACAATAGATTCCAATTTCTGATAAAACAGCATATGAAAAGCCTCACAGAAGAACATGTTAATATAAAGTAGTTTGTAGTAGTTGGATGGCTAATGCTAAATTAGCTGCTATATTGGTCACTATAATTTTCTAAAACTCAAAGTATTGAAAATATATATGAAACTATGTACAAGTATAATTTTCAGAAAATAATTGTTCTCTTCCCTCAGTCTCTGTGTCCATGATAACAAATAGCAATGTACACCTTCAGCAATAGCACAAATAAGTAGAAAACAATTCTTTTATCGGAGAAGAAATGTTCAAATGGCAACTGTAATTCAAAACTTATGATGCCTTTTGTACTCTTTAACTGTTCATGTTTAAATCAAATTTATCAAAATAACTTATTTTTATAAATTCTGATCTTGTTTTAGAACAGCAATTGGAAAACCTGGATTATTCTTTGAGACACTGTCAATGTGCACATTACTGAGGATATATGTGCACACCATCTGCCGAGATCAGACATTTTGCCTTGTCCAATCCCTTATAGCAGTGCTGTTGGGGTTCTATTCTCAGCCATTCCCAGTTTCTCTTCTAGTATGCTTTTCTGCAAGCTGTTTTGATCAGTCTCCAGCCTCCACAGTTAAGACGGAATTTCCCTCCACCTCTTTAAATCTGCTTCTGTTTTTTGCCACCACAGAACCTCAAAACCAGCTAAACATCTCTCAACACCTCAAAGTTATCAAGTTCTTTAAGCAGAGCTTTCTGCTTTGGTCTTTGTCTGAAGAAGCTGCCATTGTGGTGGCACATCACCCTTGAGCCATAGAGAGGGAGCCTCAACGTTGCTGTTGGATCTTGCTCCAGCATTAAATCAACATGTTTTTTTTCTCTGCTCCACCTGGAAAGATCTCTTTGTCCTGCTCATGACTTACTGCCATACAAGCATTTACCTTGAAACTATCTGATCCATCAACATCTGACTTTACAGTAACAAACCCTTCCCGTGATCTTGCCACCCAAATTTATGTCTGAGACAGATGTGACCAGGACTTCACCAGACCTTCTCAGCACCTAATGCAAATATTTTGCATTCCACATCCTCCTTTGAAACTGCGTAAGTCTTTGCAGTAACAGACACTGGTCTTTGGAACATGTTTTGGCAGAACAGCACGTTTAACTTTGCATCCCAGACATCATTCCCATGTGGCATTGTCCTTGGATGCTCTGGTGGCTCACAGAAAGCTCATATACCTCAAAAAGTGATTAAGACCTTGGCATAACTTTCAAAAGCTGCTTCTTTTCCATCACTGGTTTTCATACGGATTACAAGGAATTTGTGGAACTGATTTACTACCAAAATCAAACCACAGTGCCCTTGTGTCCTGCAGAAGAGTTTGCTCCTCTAAACTAAAAAGACAAGTATCTGAGATACTCCATCCAGCTACCCTAAAGGCCAGATCTTCCTCTTGCTTTTGAAGGCCTTCAGAAATGTCCCATACTACCACTGGTGAATGAATGCAGGTGCTCAGCTATTTACTTCATGTTGATCCTGATCTCCAGCTTCTGGTCTCCCACCCTTTCCAACTTAAGATATTTCTCTCAAGATCGTGCTGCACAGAGATGTTCCTTTACTATGTCTTGTCTGCAGCACAGAAGAAACAGTAGAGAAGCACTTTTTTGGTTTGGGATGTGAGTGCTCACATTACCATCAAGCTTCACTACAGAAAAGATCTGAGGCTTTTGGTGAGCTTGCATGTATCACCAGAGCTTTCATGGGAGAGGCAGCCCATTGACCACCAAATTACATCGTTGGAAAAACATGGAAAAAAAAGAGTCAAAATATCATCATATTTATCAAACAAACATCTCCTGGATTACTTGTTTTCTTGCCTGTAATAAGCTCCAAATGTACCCTGCTTCCATAGTATCTAAGAAGTGACATCTTAGGTAATTTAATTTGATTTTAATAACAGCTGAAAAACTGCATTTTTGTTTCAGGTTTTGTATTAGGTAACAATATCTTTCAAATTGACCCTTTGGTTACTAATTTCTTCAATTACAAAGGAAGAGAACGGGTTTTCCTCTATAATCACAAATGAGGCTTTTATTCACCAGTAGCAAGGGTTCTTGAGATGAAAGCAAAAGGCATCTGGTCTATTGAAGTCATCAGCAGAACTCCCACTGCCTGCAGCGTTGTCAGAATTTCACACTGAGGATTAGGCATATCCTAATCTCTCCTGATCTTTTATGCTAAAGACTGGTAAAACAGCATTTAAAGTTTTATCAGATTAGACACACACATTCTTAACGAATCAAAGGCCTTTTAAAGATAAAACTTGTGCCTCTATGAGGCCTGAGTCATAATGTCTGAATGTTTGGAGACTGTGACTTAATTCTGCTGAGAGGGATACCTTGTTCAGGCTAATGATCTCACTGGAGCTGGTGCCTGAGGAATCATGCTGGCAGCAGCAAAACACAAGGGGCAGTTTACCTCAAGTCTGTGAAAGTTTGGCAGGCCTGATTCCCCTCTGACTCTTCAGATTCACCAACTCCCATTAAATTAGGTATTTTGTTCCCTCTCTCTTGTTGCTGCCCAGGTATAGAAGGGGAATTTGCTTATGCTCCTATAAACATGTGTTAATAACTTAATCTTTGCAATTGATAGATGTAAAACTGTACTGGCTTGGAGCAACTCAGCAAGGTCATTTCCAAAGCAATAAAGTTTCTCCCTTTTATCCTTCCTACCAAGGGAGTACATTCCTGGTTTCTTTCCTTTGGGAAAAAAATACAGCATGGAGAGAAACAAATAAGAAAAATACAGTGTGAGGAGAAACAAGTAACTTTTATCACTTGTTGAAAATTTGTTTTTGCTTAGTTTGGCTGATAACAACTCTGTGCTTGAGAAAGGCCATGTTTCAACTCCCACTGACAGATGCACAAGAGGTGCACTCTTACTGCCCTGTTTTGTACAGTGAAGACATCCCAAGACGTATGTCTGGCCTGCATACTTCCTGAATTTTTTTTCATCCCGCATCCAAAAGAAAGGGCTGAAAATAAAAATGCCAGAGCAGAGAGAGTATCTTCATCTTCTGTGCAATCAGGCATATTCCAGGAACATCACAGGTACCTTTTTCACAAATACATCCAGCTTCCTTTTAAAACTAATGAGGGGTTTCGGCCCTAGAAGAAGGCTGTTCCAAATTCTCATTCCTTTGGGGTCTGGAAATCTGTTTTCCAGCAGAGATCTGTTTTTGACTAGTTCTTACCTATTTTTAGTAAGATAACCTTATCCATTAGCTTAAGTATTCTCTTCCTTTTGAAGTGTTATGGTCCAGTGTATTTACTTACAGTAATTGTATCCCCACTCCACTGTTTTGTGCTTATTTTGTTAGACTAAACAAGTTGATGTCCTTCATCTTCTCCTTAACCAGCATATCTGCCTTTCTCTGCTCCACTCCAATGGGCACAGCAGTAGTCAGGAATTTTGACAGATTAAAGCACATCAAATAAAGATTCCTTCTTCACTCCAGGAAATTCAACAAGGAACACTCTATTGTAGCAATAACCTCTAGGTGCTATTGTTATCGATACTGTTGCTATTTTATCAATAGCAATAAATTATACTGTGTCTGCTTTTCATACTCCAGTCAACAGATGCATTTACTTATTTCTTCTCCCCTTTCAAGGGAAATGCATCTAACTCAAAGCATCACTTTGTGTCTTCAGTTTACTGATTGTCATTTTTTCCAGCTAGAATCATTATCCTGGAATCAAAATCACTTGGTTCTTTATGATTCACACTGTGTTTTCACATTTTTAACACACTTCTGTGTATGAGAGCTGACATCATATTTTAGATCAGACTTAACTCAAATCTGGCTGAAATTTCCTGAGTTTCTCTAGGGAAACAAAACCAAACCCTAGATATTCTAGGAAACATCCCCACAAGCAGCAGAATGGAGATTGAAAGCAAGAGTCGATTTCACCTGAAAAACAATTTGTTTCGTGTCTCAATTAGGAAGGCGGGAGGGAAAACCACAGTAACCACAGCTACAAAACCCTTGATGCAGGCAAAGTAACAGCAAAGAAGTGCATTTTCTTCTGGTATACTTTACACTGCATGGGCACTGACTGGAGCTATGTTACCAAAGAACTGCAGCGTTGTGCCCCATCTGGGGTCTGCAGACAACGTTCCATGTCTGGAGAAAAGCCCTAAAACAGAGTAACAGTACTTGGGACCACAGCTGGGGCTGGGGACACAGGCTGAGCACTGAAGGCAGGCCCACAGAGACTCTGAACATCTGAAATGTCTTCTCTAAGAGGATTGGAAGACACCCTAAAAACAGGGATGCTGTCATCAGAGGGGTGAGAGGAACTGCTTTACCTGCAGTACTTCGTGCCATTGATGCACAGACACTGCTGAGGTGTGTTGCTCTGGTGATCCTCCTCTCATCCCAGATCCTAAGCTCTGCTTTCCCAGTGGGGAAGGCTGTAATTCCTAAAACACCTGGAGACAAATCAGCCAGGCTTCTTATGTCAGATGGATGCCTTAGACCTCTGCATGCTGCATGACTTCTGTGAGCCTGAAATATGGCATTCACCTTTGGTGTAAAATCTGTTCAGATCTGCCTTCGCTTACCAAAAAGTCAGTTTCCAGCCACTGTGATTGCAAGGGAAACCTGAACATTAGCTGATGCATTGGTATTTGCTACCTGAAAAATGGCTCTCTAAGCTACTCTGCTCACCTCAGCAGGTATCTGAGTGTTAGTGCCTTGTGGTGAAAATGAAATATTGGTGGATTTTAGGAAGAAGAACCAACTAACTTGTTTATTGTCCTCATCCCACACTGTCTCTCCCTCCCTCACAGCTGCCTAAGTAAGCAGATGTCCTCATTCCAGCTCTATCTCCTTTTGATAATTCTGCAATACTGTCATATTTTTTCAAACTAGTTTTGCAGCACACTGAAGTTTTGAAAGTGTGGAGAATTGATAAACCACATTGCACTTCTGCATAGAAATATGATTTTACCACCTTTATGTAATGTATGCTTACTTCAGTAAATAAATACACATTTAAATAGAACATCAGCTGAGTTTTCTCTTTCAATTTGATATGTTCCCAAATCTAACCTTGCTGTAAAAGTGGATCTAATTTGCTAAAGCAATGGCTGATTTAAATAAGCATCAAGAGTGACTGCACTGCTAGGATCTTTGTGCTGATGACTTTTAGTAATGGAGCACCATTTTCCTTTCATAAAGTGCTTCATGTGACAAGGACAACAAATCTCTGAGGCCTCAGTGTGAGAAACAAAAACTGAATTTCACTGGCAAACAGTTAAAAACCACTTTTTTTTTTTTTTAACCTCATTCAGTGAATGCATTGTAAGGAAATCTGTAAGGCTATACAGCGAAAAGTATTGAAAACACCAGAAACTTCTTCCCACCAAAATGTTCACCCTGTAAAACCTCTGCAAATGTAAAAAAGTATTTAAAGATGTGTCTGGCTAAGGTATTATCCAACATTTTTCTTTACCCCTAAAACTCAAGACAAATGAAAGTACTTGGGAGTGCTTTGGGAAGAAAGGAACATCAGCATCAGGGAATGATCTGCTTAAGGGAATCTGTTGTTCTTCCAACAGCTCCCAATACCTCCAAGTGAAACTTCCTTTACTTCTATACCTAGCACAAGGATGATCTGAGTGTTGATGTTAACCCACACTAGATCATCCTTCTCGTCCCCTGGGGACAGATGGTTTTGACTGTGAGAGGTCCTTATTCCTACGTAGAATTTCAGGTCTCAAAAAGCCTTTTAGAAGTGAAGATTTGGCTTTGAGTCTTGTAAAACAGCTGCTGAGCATCCACCATGAAGATATTCATCAGGCATTTTTTAATATGTATTTCAAAACATCTGCAGGAAGAGAATGCAACAGGCAGAGGAAATATTGGGAGAGACTCTAAAGGAGCCTGAGACTCCAGCTCTTACTGAATCCTTCCTGTGGCATGTCTGACTCTTGCAAAGACCGTGTTTGCTTCCTTAAATGTATCACCAGGCTTGAGTTACCCACCCTACGTTACTTTAATTAACAGATAAAGCGAGAGCTCTTTGGAGTGTCAGGTGCAGCGAGTCCTGGCTCACTGGGTAATTTAGAACATGTTCTAGTACATCTCTGTGCCTCAGTTGTCCCAGATGAAAAAAAGAAGTAAAGCACTTCAATTTCACTCTGTTGTGAAGTGCTTTGAAATCCACAAGATCAAAACAGCTTCAAAGCAAAGAGCAGTGTTATCAATGTTATCACAAACTCCTCATGTGTATTGCTAATTCCTGATTGCTTCTTGTCTCCACCTCCCCAGAGTGACAACTATGGAAAAGGCAGGCAGGTACCACATATCTTATCAGCAGTTTCAGGTGAAGACAGATGGAAATGCAGGGGGGGGAGCTGGAGACAAAGCAGGGAAAATCATGCATCATTTTTCATCTCCAGGTGAGATTAGTCTTCCCTGGCTCCTGATGTCCATCTAACCTGGACATTACCTGAAGGTTGATTTCAAACTGGGAGAGCACCACAGCACTCAGTACCACGGCTGAGCTTCCATGTAGTTGTCAGTGTAGCTGACAGAGACAGTAAATTATGGCTCTCCAGTTTTGACTGGACTTGCTGGTTCTTGCCATTTGCAGGAACATGTCCTGATCACCGAGTGATTTAGAGCAATGCTCTGAATAATCAAAGGAATAATGTGTGCACCCACTGCTATATTATACTGATGCATATGATAAATGAATTGACCTGTAATTTTCTAGCATTAGCTAGAGCAAGTATTTCCTTTTGTAGTTTGTATTTATGGAAACCTGACTGTAGCGGATCAGAGTGACTTGATACATGGCTGATGCAAGCAAGGATCTTTTCAAAGTCAGACAGGCTGGGAAGAAGCTTTCCTCCCATCAGGCTCAAACACTGTTCTGTCACTTCATCTTCTGCAACTATGAGAAATCCAGGTAACTGGTCACTCTCAGTCACACCACAATCAAGCAGGGATAGTCACAGCTTAGTTATTTGCAGCAGTCAAGATGTATTTATTCAGATATGCCTTTGAAAGGATCATCCCAGCTCAGTGATGGTAAAGCAGTAGCACTGGTACCCAGTTCAACACCGGCAAAATTTGGACCAGCCATAAGATTCAATAATTTTTAAGAGTAATTTGGTACTGCAAATCAGAATAATTTACTGCCATTGCTCTACACAATAATTTTTTGAGACGGACAGTACAGAAGTGTATCTAAGGAGATGCATACTTTTATCCATTTGGAAAAGAAGAGCAAAAATTCATATAAGAAAAAATAATATGTTAAAGGCAACTATCATCTACCAGCTGTTGCCTCTGTGAGGCTAAAATAAATTAATAATCTTTCTGATTGCAGACAGCCTTTATAAAAAACATAGGCACTCAGTGTCAGTTGTCCTAATTCATAAGAGAGTTTACATAAAATCCCCAAAGTCCTAACTGAGCCCAGGCTCAGGCTTCCAGGCCCACTCCTGTGCCACTTCTGTGCCCCACCAGGACCCAGCTGTGCTATCAGGTACCTGCCCTGGACACTCTCTTAAAAACAGGCAGCAAGATGAAGCATTACCAGAGCAAACTTCAGTGCAATTATCTTTATTTAAACTGTTCACTGCAGTAATTTTTTCCCCCTATTTTCCTATTTGTCTCAAAAGCAGGGGCTGGGGAAAACATTCCTCGCCCTCAGACACAAGTCATTTTTTGAGCGTGAGTTGTACATATTTTGAAACTTTGTATTATGAGTAACTCTCTAGAGCCCCATCATGGTCCAGCCCAAATGACCAATTCCAGCAAATTTCTGATATGCCACCCTGTGTCCCCTGCACTTCCCTTTAATTGCTGTTCTCTTCCCTCCTCCCCCTGACCAGACTGCTGGGAGGGTTATGGTAGTAATGGGAGAGAAATGGGGAGACCTCAAGGGGTTGGTTTTGTCATATCCCTGGCCCTGAACCCTGCCCTTCCTCCCCTTCCTTCCTCCCTCCTGCTTTCCATCTTGGTGCAAAAGGAAGTGGCACTTGGCTGCAAAGTCTTCTGTTTTGCCTCCTCTAGGGCAGGATTAACCAGTCTACCTCACGCTCCAATCCATCCTCTAGCACATGACAGGCAGCTTCATCACCCTCCACCTCCCACCATTTCCCTCTGCTACCACGTGCTGCTGTCCACAGCAGGCAAGCAGTCACCAGCAGGGTGTATCCTGACGTTGCTGCATCTTGCTAACCATAGAAAGCCCAAACCAGTGATTCCACAGAAGAATGTCTCTGTTAGAAACTGAGACAGCGCACAAGGCAGCGTGTCTGAAACAAAAACTGAGAGATGTTTCCATTCTTTTGCTACAGCCAGGATCTGCCAGATGTTTGTGCAAAGTTCATAGCACCACCTATACTGATGCTCCTTCCCTCTCCCTCTTTAACTGTGCTCAGGAGAAACCAGACACTAAGCTGCTGCCATGGTCTCAGCACTGCAATGACAAAAGCTTACCAGCATGTATGGAACAAGCTGTCTTTTTTTCTGTCACCTCAATATAAAATAACCCACTTCTGCTTAGTAAGTACTATCAAGAAATTTTGGACTGAGATCATCACTGCCTTACTGAGAAATATACAATCTCCACCCAAATGGAAAGAAAGGGTGATTGTTCCTTGGGGAAGGTGACTCAAGGTTTGGTGGCAATGCAATGTGCCTTTTGATCACTATGTTAAACAAACAAAGTCTACAACGCCAATACTCCTTCTGCAGACGAGGACATTAACAGTGTTGCCAAACACTTGCACAACATTTTCAACTGACAGATGCCCAAATGCTGTGTAAGAGCAAGGACCAAAAAAAATAATCATAGTCATTAGCAAATATTTGAAATATGCCTGTATTATTAATCCTGCTTTAGTGATTTTTAGATAGCGGTATGCAAAATCAAGGAATCAATCCTGCTGTGGAGATAAATTCAACCACACAATCACAAATGAATGTCACATAAACACCCAGTCCACTGATGTACAACTTGGACACCTTAAATATTGGAGACATTATCCTGCGATACATCTCCACTGACTTTTGTTGCGTTGAGTAAATGGAATTGGAGGGAAGTTCAATTAATTCACAGCTTGTCCGGGCTGAAATACTATCTGGGCCTATTAGCGTAAATAGTTGCCTATCCTGTTGGGAAGAAAAGTATTTTAAACTTGAAGTAATGCAAGTGACTACAATGTTATAAAGAAGCTGAAGTCTTCAGTTAAAGAAGAAGGAGCTTTCCTGGTCTATGTACAGAACATCCAAAAATTTCAGTGTCTCAAATTTAAACAAAATTAAGATAATGTAAAAGTGTATCCCTGGTGACATAGGCCTTCCAAATCTTTTGAGAAAGGCATCACAATTCACAATTGATATCATAAGTTGCAGTCATCGAGAAGTATGATAAGAGCTGTGTGGAAGGTGGAAGAAATTTGAAGGAATATATTTATTCCAGATGAAAGTCATCAGCTTGTCTGGTAATAGATTTCAAACATAAAAAAATGTTATCAGTTGCTCTCCATGTCCAGCACAGACAGGACATAAAAGTGAAGAGACCAGCACTTGTCTGAAGGCTTGAAAAGAGCTTTCTAAGTTCAGGAATAAGCTACATAGCCTTTTTTGGAGAGTCTGATTTTGGAGGTTTTTAAAAGAGCCCTGTGCCAGGGAACATCTAGGTGTTCCCTGCCTGTGATACCTTGAGGTCTTTATAGATTTAAGCTTCTGTGATTCCAAAATATTCTCTTGAAGTTTCAGCTTTGAACATTTACAATTTTTTGCACTATTTTTTTTTTTTAATAAAATTTAAAAGGCTAATTCTTGCTGTCTTGGCGTGACAGGTGCATAGAAAATATTGCTGTGAGGCTTTTCCATAATTAGGAAGTTCCCTTAGGGTGCTTGTGGTTGCTGTCCCCCAGGCTGAAGGCTACAGACCCTGGGATGGCTCCTCAACAGCAGCAGCCACCACAGCTGCTCTTGTCCCTGGACTCCACCTGTAGCTCTTGTCACTTAGTATACAACTAATATTTAGTCCAGTCATCACAGCTGGCAGAATCAACATATATGAAATGTGCTCCAAGTAAATAACCCTAAAGCCAAGTAGGATTTAAACTCCACAGATAACATCATTGCAGTAAATTCTTTTTCAGTCCCCAAAATTGCACAGTCTCTGAGTGACTTTAAAACCTGAAAGGATTGGGAGGGTTTGATAAGAGAGTTAAATTTACTGAAGATGAGGTATCTGTCTAGCACTATGAGAAGGCTGATGGCTGATGGAACCTGACAGGAGGTAGGAGTGGCCATTCTGTCTTTAATTGCCTTGTTTTTTAAGTCAGTTCAAATCACACCAAAAAGAACAGGCAGCCCTTCTGAAAATTCTGAGGAGCTGAGGTCTGTTTCCCCCAGTCACCAATGACTTCCAGGAATGTACATCTCATGCACACATACATCATCATCTCAAAATACATGTGTTTGTGGAGGAGACTCAATGATTCAGCTGACAGCTGATCTGAAGATGTGGAATTACATGGTGTGTTGACCTGATTCAAGAAGCTCACTACTGGGGAAATCTTGGAAAAGAAAATGTCAAATGACATGATTAAATCTTTAATTAAAAATCAGGATCCAGGAATGTTTTACATCTGCTCTTCTCAACCTCTGGAGCATCCAAATATCTTCTATAGATGGTAAAGCTCATGTCTGTGCCAAGCTGTGTGTGCTCTGCCCCTCATCCTCCCAGCCCAGCCTTGTGAACACTGCAAACACTTGCCATAAAGTTGCTGACAACAGAGGAAGGAGCAGGGCCAGCTGATGAGCACCATGCTCTAGGAGAGGGGCTAGTTATTAGGGACTTGACTCGAGAGAAGTAGTACTTGCTCGGGGTGTTGTTTGGATAAGGGAGTCTGAGTCAAATCCTGTGCAAGGAAGCGTGCACCATGTCTTGCATTCATATTGCTCTTACATCTGGAAACAGTACGGCATCAGTACAAAGGCTGGGAGAGGAATATTTAGGTCACTGTAGTCCTGATAGCTCACAAAGCTGCTAGCACAGCTCCAATGTACAAGACCAGGGCCAAACATTTAGCCCAACTAAATCTTCCCATAAGTGAGTGATGCTGGATGCAACAATGTCTGAAGATTTGGCTTTCAGATCTACATAGAGTGGCAGGATCTGAACTGTTTTCTGCTGTCTTTTTCCTGTCTTGTACTACATGCATCAATGCGAGAGACCACAGAGAATTTGGAAAATAAGCTAAGAATTATTCTCCACTGAGTCATAGTATTGAAACAACAAGGACATAAGTGAAAATCCAAGCATGCAATAAGGTGGTTCTACAACGAATGCAGCTATTAAAAAACACTCATTAATGGCCTTTCTGTAGTTATGATTAGCCACCATAATCTGGTAGTCTTTAAGCTGTTTTACTCCAGCTTTATGCTGCATAAAAGATGCAGCCCAAGGAAAGAGGAACAAAATTGCATTGTGATACCTATTCCGTTGTCTCCCTGTGGATGGCTTAGCCACTCATTCTTGTGTAAATGATGGTAACTCTGGGAAGGTTGTTTTAATTTCTAAGATGTTCATCAGTGTTAAATGTCTGTAACAAAAATGCTGCCCATGCTCAGGTCCTGCCTCTGTACCCAGAGTCAGAGAGCAAATGATGAGGTGTGGGTGGGCAGCAGCTTATCCAGGTCCTGGACTGGGCTAATTCTCTGTGTTTATTACAGCCTCTGCCACACCAGAGCTGGATTTGAATGGAGAGTAAAGGACTCTGAACTGGTACCTTAAATGAGCACTCAAGTGAGCATTCCAAATCAGGTAATATAAAGAGCCAGGCCATTTCAATTACGCACCTTCAAGTTTGGCAAGAACAGGAATGGATAAACTCCTACTGCAGTTTGAAACTGGCAAAGATATTAGTGTAGCACAAATATTTCTCATTTTTTCAAATGTCTCCTCCTGACTTTCATTAAAGATTTTAAATATATTAGTTTTTGTTTCCCAAGGAGGTTTAGGTGAGATGCATCTTTTTATGGAGGTTTCATTGTTTTCAATGCACACTGTATATACTCTGCAACCATTTTCTCCCCACAGAGACTTTAATGCTCTTGTTCCAGATATTGTGTTTTCTTTTTCACTGATTTTGTCCATTATATTATATTTCAGCCTATCATGCAACCATAATTTTCTGATTCCCTCCTTAATACCTGTGGAAAGCAATTCTTCCCACCAACCAAGTAATCATGACTTTCTGCATACTGAGAAGGGGTAAGCACGATGCCCTTTCAGAAGAGGGGATATGTGTCATTCATTGGCATATAACAGCAGAATATTTATGCAAAGTCTGTGGTTTCTCCTCAAATCATAGGTATTTAATATTTAAGCAAACTCTATTAAATCTTTCTTTGTTGCACGTAATTACAACATTCCTAAGGAAGGACGAAAAGAACCCAGGCCATCAAGATGACTGAGGGGTTTTATGACTAAAGCTACCTCTTTGTGTTGACTTTGGCCTCAGCTCTTGTCTGAACCAGACATAAAGAACATTTCTTTCATTTGCTGTTTACCTGCTCTTCCCATGCACATTTAGGGGCAATTTACAAGACCTGAAAAGGAGCAAGTAAAGCCCCCAGTCCAGGGAGTTTCCCATCCTGTTCTCACTTTGGACAGCATTTGCAGCTTTTCTTTTTTGCAAAGAATTTTATCAGATTTTGTTACCTCCAAGAACAAGTTCTCTCAGAGTGATGCAAGTTACTTCTTCATATACCAGCTTTTGGTGAGAGCAGTGTCCCTCAGGATGAGTTGGCTTAGCATCTAGCAGCCTGTCCATTCAATTGCCTGAATATTATTTCCTGAGATTGTGTACATCCCCACATTTCTGCAGGGGCTTTCTCCTCTGTCGAAATACTGTCAGCTTCATTTCAGAAAAAAAAAAAACCCTACAAAACCCCCACCCTGTTCTTCTTTGCACTGCAGAAGAACAAGGTGTGAAATGCAGCATATTTTGGAAACTGGACACTAATGTTGCCTGTCCCACACACAGCAAGCTTGAAATGGCTGATGTGCTCAGACTCTTCTACTTATGGAGCAACACTAGTTCTAATGAGACTCAAATTAAAACTTTTATCATAAAGACTTTGAACAGAGGAAGTTAGCATTAGTTTATACTTCCTAAGTAGTCTGATCCTATAAACCACTTATCATTGGCTCCTATGTCATCCAAGTTCTCAGTAAATGGATCCAACCTTCATGGAGAAAAAGAGGAATGAGAGCTTCATGGTTTTAACAACTGCCTCTTAAGTGAGTCACAGGGTGACAAGAAATAACATTTGGTGACAGTCTTGTGGTTGGGACACTGTGTGTCTCAGATTGCTCAAGTAGTTTTCATCCACTACTAAGGAAGTTATAACTGAACTTGCTTATTCCTTTAAAAGTTGTTTTTCCGGCCATTTGTGAGCTCCAAGTCAAGAAGTGGAATAATCTCTAAAGTTATGACAGCATCAGTGTACCATTGTTTGATAAAAAAGTCATGTCACTTTTACACCACAAAACCAAAATGGTTTTTTGAGCAATTATGTGCTATGGGTTTGACCTTTATCCTTTCCCAACTCAGTGCTTTGCCTCTTCTCCAGCAGGAATTTTTGTGTGTGTAGGTGGTTTGTGGGGAATCTTTTTTACCCAGTGCAGCAGCAGCATTAGGAATGTTGGTCATATGCCAGGTCAGCTTACAGTTTTGGAAATGGCACCATCCAACCACAGGAAAGTAAACAATGATTTTAAAAAGCACCAAAATAATGGTTTTTGGAAACGTGTGGGTATGTGTTAATATCCCTGCCGGCCGGGCTGTTCCCAGCCTGGCCCACAGGTAAACGGGGTCCGATGCCCCCGTGAGCTAGCGACGGGAAGATGGTAACTGAGGTTTGCGTGCCTCAGTTTGCCAGTGCAGCCCAACGCCTCCTCACAGCATGTCGGCATGCTGTAGCCAGCAGCGGAAGGTACGGAGAAAAGAGTGGAAACTCTGTCAGCTGCATTCCAAGTTTATTTTCTCCTGCCCTTGAGAGGGCAGGGGCCAGTTAGCTTGAAGGGGAGCTAAAGCAGAGAGACCCCGGTTGTCCTCTCGCAGAGAGTTTTAAGGTGTTACATCATCAGGTAGAGATAACAGAATGAACCAATCATGAAAGAAGGTACATGATAGTAAACCAATAATGAACCTCCTCAGGGGAGGAACAATACCAAACCAACAAGTAACAAGACAGCTAGAGGGTATTTCAAATCACGCTGACCTGTTTCTGGATTTGAAACTTCTGTGAGTGACAAGCAAGGGGTATGTTGCTATGCTATAGGACAGCAACAGGTATGGTGGGAGTAAAAGTGGGAGAAGTAGGGGGAAAGCAACTTGTTCAATTCCTGGGGACCATTTCCTTTTTATACCGTGGCACAGGTAACTCTTACTAAAACTTGGTGTGCATTTTATTGTACTGAGCTAGAAAAAGAACTCAGCTGAATTTTTGAAACAAAAATGAGACAAAAAAAGGCTGTTGGAGCACTGGAAGAGGTTCCACAGGGAAGCGGTCACATCTCACAGAGTTCAAGAAGCATTTGGACAATGCTCTCAGGCACATGGTGTGACTCTTGGGGCTGTCCTTTGGAAGGCCAGGAGTTGGACTTCCATGATCCTTGTGGGTCCCTTCCAACTCAGGGTATTCTATGATTCTATAAGTAAGCTGGGAAAAATATTACCAATTATTTAATAGCATTTAATGCATGATAGGAAGTGGTCCATTCTCACAAAACCTTAAAGATGTGGTGATAAGATAAGGAAAAGTGAATGCACTCCCTTCTGTACTATCAAGCCTACAAAACTTCCAACAGCATGTTCCAGTGCTCCATACTTTTATCTCCTGAGGAAACTCTACAGTAACAAATAGAACTTGGTGCCTCTGATACTGCATTTGCCTTCTGTGTCCAAACAAATCCACCTCTTGTCTGACCAACCCTGCATTTTCATAAAAGTTGTTGTGAAGAGGCTTAATGAATAAATTTACACTCAAATATAGATTGAATCACAAGCTGTACATTCATGGTGTGGACAGAGGAGCGCTTCTTTAAAAACCAATGAGTGTCAGTTTTTCCCTGGAGGAGTGGGTGTGGGTTTTGGGCTAAGGTTTTAGCATAAGTCACAATCTGTTTTGTCAGTTGTGTGGGCTGGGCAGATGAAGTGGCTGGTCTGAAAGCCATAAACATCATCTGTGGAGAGAGCCTAAACACCCCCACCACACACAGGCCAGTATCAGAGGGGCAGGGACCAGAGGTGCTGTCAAAAGAAGAGAGAATGAAGAGAATAAAGAACCTAAAAAGTGTATTGGTTGGTATAGTGGCATCCTAAATATTTTTGCTGTCTTTGTATTTCCTTGTATGAAGTCAGAGCCACATCCCGTGGCCCAGCCTTTTCTGGTAGCTCCAAGAATTGCATGTGTTTTTTAATTTTCAACAAGTCCTTGCACAGCTATACCTGCATTTCCTTCAAATGAGGCTCTTCCCAGTACTTTACCTCTTCTTAAAATACCCCTGTGTAAACTCAGAATTAGCTGTTTCGAAAGGGATGGGACCTGAAGGTGAGAGGACGAAGGTTTTGTCAAGAGATGCCTTCTCTTTTCTCCATTGCCATGATTTTGACCTTTTAGAAAGGAACACGAATTCACAAAAGAATCTGCAATAAAAGGCTGTGAGGAGCTTCTCCCCCTCAGGTTTCTTTTCACCTGTTAAAGCTGTAAAGTCTCAAGTGCACATGGTTCATGACATCTCTGCCACAACCAACACACAAAAGAGAAGACTGATAGATAGCTGTCCAGTAGATAAAATTTAATAAACTCATAGCAACATCTGAATTATTCTAAATACATGCCCCAATCATATATATCTCAATTTTTGGCAGAGGCAGAGAAGCCATACAGTGGTTTTTTTGGATTGTAGGACTCAGAAAATAAGAGAAGCCAAAGAAGAAAACATGAATGGAAAGTAAAAAAAAAAAAACAACCCTTCACCTATGTACAGATGAGCAGCTTTTGGTTTCTAGTATTTGCTGCTAAATTCAAAGGAATGCATGGTGCCCATCTCCTGACTTGCTATCCAGCATTACCAGGTATTGACCACAGTTAAGGATAGATGTGCTGCTTTGCTCTCTGCTGCCTTTGAACAATATAGGTGAGGTTTTCTTTCACTTGATAATCTACTTTATCAACGATGTTACACACTGAAACTATGTGTAAGGCTGTCAAGTTTGAGAAGACGAGGAGACTTGAAAGAAAAACATGCAAATATGATGGAGGGAAGAAATAACAAAACCTCTCTCAGCGATATTGCTGGCAATAGTTCATTAAGGCAGTACAGACATCTGAAGGATATCAGATCTTAGGAGCAGACACCTCATAAGATAAGAAGCAGGTTAGCTCACATGCACCCTGCGACTTTGCTAGAGCCAGAACAGAACCATGCACGTGGCCAGGTAAGGCAGTCTGGAAGCAGAAAGAGCATCTTTTGGGGCACACAAAAGCATAGAGGAGTTTTGACAAAATCTGACTCTGCAGACAAAATGGGCAAGTAGGTTTATAGATACGTGAGTATGGAGACTGGTCAATGGGAATGACAGCTTGGGGAAGTAAAATTATTTCATGGTGCTGTGACACCTACACACAAAATTGCCCAGATGCATTGCAAAATTGGATCTTCCTGTCCCTTTATAAAGCCATCCAAACCAAACATGAAAGATAAAGTATTTTCCCAGCCCTAAAGCAGCTCAAGCTCCAGCTGGTTAAAATTCCCCCAACTTCAGACAATCTATAAAATTTTGCAGTTAAAATAAAAAAATTCTTCCCTGTCTGTGTCTTATATAGGAGATAAAAATCCTTTGTCTGCTTGTTTAAAACTGTAAGTAAAGCTGCAAATATGTCTTTCCTCTGAAATAGGCAGAAACATTCTTTTATATTCTTTAGTTCATGGCCGGGTTTCATTCCTGTCCTTCTCAGTCCTGTTCAGGCTGAGAATAGAACAGAGGCTCTTCTTACTGCGAAGTGTTCCTGAGGATGACAATTCCCTCTTCCCTGGGAGTTACACAGTGTCTATGCCAATACAATTACCCTGAATGGATGAAGATGTAAGTGCTGCTCTTCTCCTCTACTGAGCAACACTAACCTTTGCTGGGCTGCCCCTTAGACATGTGCTGGCACGGCTGCTCATTTCCAGGAGCAATTGATCATGAGATGGTAGAGCTCAGAGGGTCTTTTACTGCCTGGCCTAAGGCTGCATATCTGATACCTGAAGCTAGAAAGCTTCATGGGCTCAGTTGTGATTTGTACTTTGGCTCTTGCTGATTGTGCACTTGCTTGCTTGTAAGATGCCCTGTAAACATGGCAGGGACTTCTGCTCCCCCTTGCCAGGACAGTCCTTCTCTCCCTGTCTAGACTTTCCGGAATGAAAAAGAGCAATATTTCCTTGGAAGCACCAGTCGTATCTATGACCTGTGCTTTCCTACAGATGCTGTGCAGGCTGGGCAGGATTCATCCTGGCTGAGGCTGTTTTGCAAAGCTACCTCTGCTCTCATACAAAAACTGAGCGGAGGAATGAGCTCTTTCAGGACCTGTTTGGACAGGATGGAACAGGAGGAATTGCATAAAGGCATCTTCAGCCTAAGCTGGTCTCAATCTGGAGCCATTCTGTTACAATGGGGGGCATCTGGGGGTGTAGGAGGCATGCCCTGGTGAGGACTGGGGAGCAGTGCAGTTAGTCCAGTTGAGGGCAGAGAAAATAACACTTGCCATGAACCCTCTGACTTTAGGGGAGGTGTGGCAAAAATGTACCAGAGGTGAGAGCAAAGCACAGATGTGGGGGCTTGCTCTCTTTTGTTGTTGTTGTTGTAGGCTGTAGATGGTAGAATTGGTCATTGCATTACTGGGTTCATTTACTTCTGCTTTCAGACACAGCGTTGTGCAACCCAAAAGTCAGTGGGAGTCTGCACAGGCAAAAGCTGTGCTGCAGCAGTGTGAGGTGAGGGAGACTGAACTGAGAATAGCAGATCAGTGCCAGGGTTGTCCCTTATATGGCTGCTAAATGTCTGCAGTGTGTTTCTTGGTACATGGTTTACAGTAAGAAGCTTCAGGTGCTGTGCTCTTGCTCTGCTGTATATCAAATGCTATTGCTGAGGCTGCACTGAGCTGCGCTGAGACTGGGCCAACAGGAGGTAGGTAGCTGGGATTCATTCAAATGCTAAGCATTTGACTAGCCAGCCCCAGTACGGTCTGCAAAACTGCTGTCAGAAATCCCTCCCTTTCCAGTGACTGGCAAAGGTGGCAAACATCATGTGGGAAGCCTCATCCCTCAGCTGGCAGCACTGTCCCCTCCACAGTGGGAGCAAAGAGGGCAGGGTGCTCTCAGGATGGGGTCCCCAGAAGAGATTTAACTTAGCCAAGGAGAGACAGCTTGTTACATCAGGCCCTGATTCAGTTTTTGTTTCTTTGGCTGAGAACATCTAAGGGGTAAGCTCCTGTTCGCCAGGAAGAAACCTAAACTACATCTGGACTAATATGTAATGCTGGCTGCCTGTCTGTGAGCAGCACCTGTGCACACCTTGTTTTAAACAGCACCTATTTATGTTTTATGGGGTTATTTTTCGTCTTTCTAGAATACGCCACCACTGGCGATCATCCACTAGCACTGCTTCTTTGGGGGCTTAGCCACAGTGAATCATGCTTGGAGAACATGCCATGTTTTTGATTGCTGGAACACTGCTTTCCTGCACTATGGGATTTTTAAAGTAAAAATATTTTCAGCTTTCCCAAACCCACAAAAATACTGTTTATCAGTGCCCTAGAGATTAGGGTTTAAACCAAACAATTTAGTGCAACGAGGAGGGTGTTTTGACTTATGGGAAACAAATTTTAAAGGAAAACAAATTGCGTTATAGATATACATTCACCTACACACACACACACACATGTATACATATATATACATATATATAAATGACAGAAATGTAGATGGTTCAGGCAACTCCAAAACTCTAAAGCTGTGTCTTAAAATATACATTTTACAGATGTGATAGTACAAGGTTTCATGGTAGATTACTATGAGCTGATATTTTTATAAATAATGTTTGCGGTCTCAAATAAAACTTACTTGTTTCCTGTTTCAAGCATCTGCCAAATACTTCTGATTCTTGGGAGACTAAGAAAGTGAGTGGCTTCATCTAGCCCTTCAAAAATTCTGCTACCAGATTGTAGAGTTCCATTAAATGTTGGCGGGGTTTTGTTTCTCACTCTTATCTTAAACACTGAATTATCTTCCTCATATTTTTTTGAGCTTTGCCTATGCAATTCTTATGCCTTTTTTACCACTGTAAATTATTCTATAAATCATCCTTCAAAAATATCAAAGCTGTGTCAGCATTAGTTTTGGACAACTGGCTTTTACTTCATGTACAGCCCGAGATGCCTTTGTTTCACTTAGACCTCCAGGCTCTTATGGTGAGGGTAGTGCAGTCTTTGGTCTTTTAATGCTATTTTAAAATTCTAAATATCTACATCTTATGGGACCATTGTAAGGAAGAAAAAGAAGCTGGTACATGACACATTCAGACACGAACCAACCGAGGGATATGCAATGAGCACACAGGCCCCTGCACCAATGACCACAACTTTAAGTGGTGGTAATAAAGCAGTGAAAGTATGTTCAAATTACTTCTTAAATTCTTGAATTGTCAAGCTAAGAGACATTAATTAAAACATCATAAACCATGGTTTATGATGAAAAGGAAATGGAGAAGGCTCTCACTTCTTGTTTTTACAGCAAATGTGGTACAGTGCGTTTGTGATGAAGCCTTCTGACCACAGCAAATTCCCAGAGGGAAGATTCTTTAAACATTGCAACCACAAAATGACAGAAAGGAGGGATTTTCTAGTCTGCCTTTTAAAGAAGTCTCCAGAAGTTAATGGTCACATTTAAATCTAATGTAAGTGGAAGTGACTAAATATTGTATGCATGAACTTGGATGAATGGATAGGCTTGTTTGGAAAATGTTGAAGAAAAATGGATGCTCTGTGGTGTATTGTTGGGTTAATACAGGAGAACTACCTCAAGGTATCTATCAGAGGAGAGGTTATTTGTTTGTTTATTTGTTTGTTTTTACTTTTATTGGAATTTTGTGATTCCCTAGTGAGAAGTGCATGGACTGCTACAAGCTCTTCTAAAAAACTGTGATGTTCACCTGATGGAGGCAGGCTGGGATGCTGTGAGAATTATGCAGCATCTACAATTAAGTTGTGATCTAAAATCTTGCTCTTGTAGCTGTCTTGTTGCTTTCTCCCATACAGCAAAATGAAAGTAATTTTATGTAATTCCCCATTTTATGAGTGACTTAGATTCACGGAAATCACCATGTAGGACTTGCATTTCCTCAACAGCAATTTTAAAATTGCTTTGCCCACTGTGATAGGTTATGTGTCTCTGCAGAGGCATGGAGGCACAAGAGTGTGGAGTAAAACAGCTGTATAAAGTCACCCCAACAATCCTGACTTCCTTTTCTGTATGGTAACAATTATGCAATACCTGTGACAATAAAATGCAGGTTGAGAATAAAAGAAGCTATCAAAGGATAAGTGAAATCTGCATACATCACAAACCTAACCATATTTTAAGCAACCTGTAGATCCCACAGGCTGTAGGTGAAATATCTTATGCTCAGTGGTGAATGAATTTTTTAATTTTATTTTTATGGTCTTGCGGGGTTTCTCTACTTTTTGGAGAGTCTTCGGTGTTGCTTTTTGTTGTTGTTGTTTTGATTTGTGTTTTTTTGGCCTTTATCCCCCTCCTCCATAGTAGATCTTCCTTAGCAGAAGAAACAAGGCTGTTTAGTAAATGCACTGAGTTGTCCTCATGACAGCTCTCATTATTGTTTTAAATCACTTGGAACATTTTCAAACTATATCAGACAAAATATTAGACAACATTTATGATAGGTTGCATTCTTGCACTTTTCCAAAAGAAAATAACTAGATAGAATTGAGGTACTTTGTGATTCCTGATAAAGGTGGTGTGTATATATGTCAATGCATCCCAGTAGGGTTGCAAAGGAGCAGAAAGGAGGCTGAAGGCAACTGCTTCAGAAGGGTATGCATGCATTTTTAAAAGAGACAAATTGGACTTCTGTTCTGCCAGAAAAATCAGCAGCTGAAATTATTTTCATCTCTTGTGCTGAACATTTCAGCTGTATTTTGAGTCTTTTCGCTGTTTCCTCCTTGAACATGGCATTTTTTGTTCCCGCTTGCTTTCTATTCAAGTCCAACCAATCTGTACTCCAGGCCAAATCTGTATTAGCAACTTTCATGAGAACTCACATTTCAGGAGAAATGACCCAGTGCAGGGTGGAAGTGGTAAAAAGGTTTTAATTCCCTGATTCTTATACAGTGCTATTCCTGGGGCTCTGGCTAATGGATGGTATGGAAACACCTCGTATTTGTCGACTACTATTCTTAGCTAACTTTTGGAATATGAGTGTGGTTTTTAAAATAAACTTTCTGCTAGGCACATGTGCTTATTACAACAGGAGAGAGCAAGATAACCTTGCATGGAGTTGCTATGTCACCCTGCTCTTAAGCTGTAAATTCTTTTGATATGATCAGTTATTTCTCACAGTCATCACGAGGACTTATTTATTAATGGTATTTCCTAATAGGAGTTATTTATGTGTGATACTGTGGACTGAGAATAAATAATTGCATCTTTTCCAAATCTCTCCATTTACTTCTGGTGTGAGAGTAACAATTTCAAGGTACATTCAAAGGTTATAGAACAGTTCTTGGCTTTACAAGAACAAAATGTCACGGAAACGCCACCTCTCAGTTCCCTCTCCATCAGCGATAGCACGTATTTGACCAGTGTGTACTTTCCATTCAGCTCAGCATCCTTGGGATGGTTTGGCACATCGGCTCTTTTGGAGAAGTCTTACATTTGTGATAACATGGTCACAGAAGGGTCAAGGGGACCTTCCTTAGTGTTTCAGTGAGATTGGTTTGGATAACAAAACAAGGGGAAGACATGGGTAGACCTTAATGAAACACACAGAGACAAGAGGCCGTTGTTATTCTACAGAAGTTAAAAAAAGTATTTTTAGAGAAGTTTTTTACGGTGCGAGGGTAAAACTCTGGAACAAGTCGCCCAGAGAGATGGTGGATGCCCCATCCCTGGAAACATTCAAGGCCAGGCCTTGAAGGTGTGCCCGGTCACTGCAGGGAGGTTGGACAAGATGACCTTCAAACGTCCCTTCCAATTCTATAGTCATCTTGACTCACTCCCCCCTAAAGGGGGGCACGTCATCCTTGCTTTCTGTGATTTCCTCTGTTTTTTTTATAAAAATAGAGAAATCCCAAGTCCTGATTGCCACTTTTCCCCCCCATATTTTAAAATCACTTTATCTTTGGAGCAGCCACGCCATAGCTCTTTAGTAATGTTGTTGTTGTCCCCACATCGGTGCTCTGGCATCTGACCAGCCAAGGGGTCCCAGAGGGCAGCTGTAGGCTCTGCAGGACCTCAGCTGTGAGATATGGCACAGCAAGAACCACTGGACTTGAATTTGCCCATGTGCTCTTGAACACGGCTGTGTGCCAGAGCCACCAGGAAACCCCATCACCTTCTGCCTGTGAACTACCCTGAGCTGCCTTCCACCAGCTCCCAAAGATACAGGGCATGCTTCTGATGGCTCCCCACTAAAATCTGCACAGAAGAACAAGAAAAGAAAAAGTACTTAGTGGGAGGCCTTCTGTAGGAATTCTGCAGGCTCTTCTTGCTGGAAAGACAAATTAAACCAAAGCATAAGCAAAAATAAAGCCAGTCACTGTTCACCCCAAATATGGGCAAAAAGTAGGAGCAACTATATTACATGCTATTGCCTTGAAGGAAGAGAAAAAGACTTATTCTTTTAAATCTGTGCAGAGAAACTGAATTCCAGGGGAAAAGCACTGATAACAATCTGCTACAAACCCAAGATTAGAGTCCAGACAAAGTAGACTTGTTCTTGTTCTCTAACAAGAAATTTATTAGCTCACACAGCCCATTCAAAAGAGCTTCTGACCAGGTAATTAGAGTCCAAAATTCCGCTTTCAAGGTTTTGTCATATATTACTCTCTGTTTGTTTTTTATCGTGCAAGCTCAGACACTCCAGTGATAAACTGTTTGCTCTGTGGCCTTGCTGTGGTACATGGAAAACTTTCCATGACTGTATTGCTGGGGAACAGAAATAGCTAGGCATGTGTCAAGCAGCTTTTGAAACCAAGTTTGGATCCTGATGAAAAGAAGGATTGTTCAGAGGCCCATCACTGTCCCATACAACTTACTTGTTTCTCTTTAAATGTGTTATGTGAAGGAGCGTGAAACGCTGGGAAGGGACTTTATTTTATATTCTCTCTATAGCTTTTAGAGGTGCAGAAAGCTGTGCATTTCTTGAAAAACATTTCTTTCAAAAGTCTTCTTTTTTTTTTTTTTCAATGCAGTACTGTATTGGACAGAGATATTTTCCCCATTTTTCAGTAATTATATTAATATTTATCCATTAATTTTACTCTTATCTAGTGAGAAATGGAGTGTTTACCTGGTTTTCCTTCTGGAGTTTTCTACAGGCAAAATTTTCTGCTGGTCCATAATGAGTCTGGGTGCTGGTATTTCAGATACAGACAGATGAGAGGAGAAATCACTATTTTCTGCCTCAGTTGCTACTGTTGTAAAGATCTGACTTCATTCCTCCCTTCTGTCCAAAATTTCTTGGGTAAGCCACCTCGCTGCTTCATGCTTCTTTTCTTTCTTTGACGGACTCCTTCAATTTCCAGCATCTCCCCCTTTTTGTTTCACTGGGGCATGACCTGTAGTGCTAAAAAAGTAACAAGTGGCTACAGCTAATGGGTAACTGACTCTATCAGACTTACCTGAGACTGTATAAGGTTACTTCTTGTTCTCCAGGCAACTAAAATTGGCACTGAAATAATTATTCTTGTGGGTTTTACCTTTAAGAAATGATCCTTTGTATTTTATATGGGAGGGCAAGAACACTCATTACTTTTCTTCCACCAGATCATGTTGAAATTTCTCAGGCCTTTTTTGTGGTTTAGAAAGGTTTAATAATCTTTCTTATTGAGCTGGTTAATCCTAGCTGGGCCAATAAGCCATACAGAAAATTCTGTTTATCTTTGGAAGATTTTTCTAAATGGTTTTGTTTGTTTGCTTGTTTGTTTAAGTTTGTAACTTAATTTTCCCCCCCACTACAGATGCATCTTAGTGAGTTTCAAGAAAATATTAATTTTAGAAATTAACTGTAGTCACTAAAAGAGCTTGGGGAAAAAACTGAACCATTCTGTGGTTGGTGAGAAAATCTGGAAATTTGCATCTTCAAGGAGCAGTCATAAAAATCCTGCTGGATTTGGGTTTCCACATGAGCTAGATGCTAGTTTTGCAGTAAATCTACTAACAGAAATATGGTCTCCAATAGCAGCCTCAGTAGGTACGAGACTATTTAGACAACTGATGCTAGACAGTCGAAACTTCCTTCCCTACAGATGACTTCACACAGAAGCATTTGCAGGAATTGTCTGCATCGTTGTTCAAGATTACTGTCAGATAAATTTGAAGGTTTGGGTCCTTAGGTCTGTCCAAATTACTTCAGCACTATTCTTCTACCACTCTTCTTGTCTGTAACCTCATAGAAGTGCAAGAACATTGAATTCCATTGATCAAACAGGAAAGAGCTGAACATACGATGTTTCTTTATAAGGGACCTCTTGCATGCATTTATGTGGGTGGCTGTGTCCTCTGCCCTGATGGACATCTTTTTCACATAGATCCTCTTCTCTTGTTTTGCCATGCACAGGTAATGCCTGTATCTATTCCCTTACCTAAGCCTGGATTTATCTGTCATCCAGCTTGGACTGATTACCTGTATTTCATACAGTTCTAAAGCTTGTAGGCACCTCACAGCAAAGCAACCCCGCCTTCAGGGCTGCACAGGACTGTAGCTCAGCTTCTGGCTCTGTGCTTTTCCATACACAGTGCTCTCACAGCCAGAGTTTCCAGAGATACCCTATCAATAGCTCAGTACCAAGTCCTATTCACAATGAACCATGGAAAGCAGAATCCTCAGCTAATACCCCTAGGGGGAAAAATACTTGAGCACTCCAGAGCTTTTGAATTGGAAACTTGAAGGTCTTGTTATGATGGATTCAAGGTTTCCAGCTGTGACACTGTGACCCGCTGTTTCATTTCAGTGATGTCACTTCATAGGATATAAGCAACTTTAAAAGTTTCCCAGGACATCATTACGCTGTTTAATAAACAAATAAACTATGTCTTAAGGTTGTGCCTCTGAACTCAGAACAGTTAAAATTATTATATTTAACTGTGTACATATCCTGATAAACTCAGGTTCTGTGAGCCCTTCAGTCAAATCTGAGAAAACATGAGGATGCTGGTCAGGTATCTTCCTCACCAGCTCCTGTGGGCCTTACCAGATAGTTAGAGAAGCCACATCTGGGTGTTCAAAGAAACCACTGAAGTTTAAAGCAGATTTGGGGTCATCAAAGGGAAAAAAATGTGTTGGAAGATACAAGACCTCTGCAAGGATGAGGAGAAAATCTTGCCAGACAGATTCCAGCAGAACTTCTGAGTTCTGCTTTTGGCAAACACTTTCCCTGCATAGCACTTGCAGCAACAAGTCTCCCTCTGAATCTGGTTGTGCCTGATGAAAATAAATAAAGTAAAGCAGGAAATGGAGTGGATTTGAGATTGAAACAAGCTTTATGCACAGCTCTTGCCCTTGTCCAGAGGAGATGCCACATGTTGTTTTTTGGAAGGTGGAGGGATTCCTAGGAAACCCAGGCTGGTGTGTGTCTGCACAGGGTTCAGTCAATGGCATCAGTGCTCCCTCAGGAGCTGCTGGCTGCTGTTGTGCAGCTGTGTGGAATTAATGTAAACAGTACAGGTAGATGGCAACAAGACCCAAGGTCATCTGTGTACCTGCCAGTCCTGCTGTTAGAACAGCATTTAGGCTTGTTTTGAGTCCATTTCTTCCACCTCTGCCCATGATCAGGAAGATGGCAAGAAAGGGTGCAGCTGGTAGTAACATTTCATGGTCCAGCAGAGAAGCTCCGATGGAGGAGAGAGGGAAGTGGGGCTGAAAAGAGATAATGGTGTAAGGATTACATGGAGTAGGAATGGAGTAGGAAGAAAGAGCTGACAGTGGTTTTGGTTTGCTTTCTTAAGATCAAGTTGCATTTCTGGAGCATGCTAAAGGTTGGTGGGGGAAGAGAAAGACAAGCATGGGGAGGAGAAGGCTGCACGGCCAGAGCCTCTGCTTAACAACAATTGCCCCTCCCTTATTTCACCATGTTCTATACATTTTTTTTCTTTTGCCCCCTACGTGCAATCAAAAAGCAGTGATTTTTGAGAAGACTTCAGATGAATATGAAAGAAAATACTAGTGGAGGAAAGGGTGCTATTTTAATAACTTATTGGTAACTGGTTTTATTGAAACAAATTAAACAAACAGGTCGGGTTTATGCTCAGACATGACTTCCTGTGAGGAGGGCAGAGTTTTAAGTGTGGTGCATCACAGAGATATGGGTTGTCTGGTTAGAAAATCCTGATCCAGGCAGCCAAGACACCTGACAAACATCAGAGACTGTGTTGTACAGAGAGTGGAAAATCACCAGCGTGTTTCAAAGCAACACCAGGTTTGGGGTGGGGAGGGGTGAGGGATGTTAGTTAACCTTGGGTGAAATTATAACTGAATGTGCTGGAGACTTTCTGCAACAGAAACTGATTGTATCTTGTGCACAGATAAAAGTGGATGGTCAGAAATGTTACTCTTCTGCTGAAGTTTTTGCCTGTAGCTGTAATTTACTGCAAATCAGGGGAGTAGCTTTTTTTCCCCCACTAAAAATGTAAGAAATATAGAGACATTTTTATTGTATGACAAATTTTCAGGGTTAACCATGGAGTCATATGCTGTGGTGCTGTCATTAAAATTTTCACTACTGTCAGAAAGCACATTGTACTCTGGCAACATTTTTCTCCTGACACTTTTCCCTCTTTTAGGGATTACTCCTTTGGTTCTCTGTCACATTCGTACGCTGAAAACCAGCTGGAGCATCCTGCAGGGAAATGTTCTGTATAAGGGTTTTTTTAAGGCCTGCTCTGACCACAGAAATATTGTGTGCTTCACTTCTTTACAGCTCATTGTGGAAAGAAAAAGTGGTACCAGAAGAGATATCATAAATAATATGAACAAAAGTTTGGAGAGGTAATACACTTCATACTGCAGGATTTATACCAGCCCCTAGAAGACAAAGATTGGATTATGATTTAATATACGTGGGATAAGAGATGATGTTCTCTCACACTTGCCTACTGTCAGTTTTTGGGTTTTTTTTCATTTATTAATCCATAAAATGAAGTCCTAAAGGAGGAGGATTTTCTTTTCAAACACTTTTAAATGCCTTTTGATTCTCTGCTGTGTTCAGAGATCCAGACAATGCTTTTGTTGATCCAGTTTAAAGTTTAGTTTTGTCTTTAAATTCAGTGAAATAATAGATATAACACAGGTACAGGCCTGTCTAAATGTGAACAAAACTTGGCCCATAAACAGCAAAATCTGCTACATTTATTTCCAGCTGACTGTATTCTGAGGCACCGTGCTTGCATGACTGTAGATGTATCAGCAAGCAAACGTGTCCTTTTCTGTGGAAGTGAATGTCTCTCAGTGAATGGCTTCACATTCTTGCTTACAAAGCTGCTTTGCTGCAGTTGCTGTGAAAGGGTCACTGAACTGAAAAAAAACATAATTGCCCAGAATTTTATTTACTGATTGTCAGCTGATAGAATGCAGTTCATTCAATCCCAGGCTAATCAAGTCCTGAAGAAACACCGCTATGAACAAGTTCTGACCCAAGTGTTTTCTCATTTCATTTAAGCTTTTATAAAATCCTGTTCAAAGGACATTCTAATGGAAATAAAGCATTAGACTTAATCCCTAGTGGAAATTACCCAAACAAAACATTTAGTAGAAGCAGACATTTCGAATTGCTTTCACTGATGGGCCAAGATCAGAGAACTTTTCAGTATTTCAGTTTCTCTTCACCCTGGGAATAACGTTTTCTGATATTTAAAACAAACTGCACTATAATAAAAATACAACAACTAGAAACACTCTGAAGAGAGAAGGAAATGCTTTTTCTTCCCTAATACTATTTCAGGGCAAATTCACCTGTGTTTTCCTTCCTTGCTTCCATGTAGAGTGAAAGGGCTTCTTCCAACCATCATGTTTTGTAGTTCCTAACGAGGCAGCAATCACTGTTATGCTGACAGAGGCACACACGGTGGATGAGAGCCCCTTTTGGCTCTCCATGACCATTTTGTAAAACACAGTCAGTAAATTCAATTAAAAGTAGCACTGGAATTGCAAAGCGTCCAGTTACTGAAAACATTATAACATCTCCTGACTACAGATCGAGTTTTCTGCTTGTAAGCACATTTTACTGTGGTGATTTGTCCAGACAAACAGCTGAGTTTTTATTTCCATGCAACATTTTTGCATTCATGAAAGGTTGTGGGGCTTCTTTCTGGATTTGTGGGTTTGGAAGAGCCTAGCCTCTTCTCCTGGGCATTGGCAGTACTGCCAAGGTTTACACTTAGTCTCATTACTTGTACCTCACTCTGGGTGAAGAAGGATTATAGCTGCAGTGGGTGATGCTGATGTGTTTGTTCTTTCAGAAAATACCATCTTACACCGGCAAAACCTCAAATTACATTTAGGTTCTCATTATATTGGCCATTGCCTCTTTGCTATACCTTTCTGATCTAACTGCAGATTGTAAAAAGCTTTCAGCTGCAGCAACCTTGGCTTAAAAGAAGATCTGGAAGTCTGCAGCTGATGCACACAGCTTGGTCTGGAAGGGTCCTAAAAAAGATTTTCTTTTTTTTTCCATCTTTTCCTTTGTGGTGTTCAGTGGTAATGAAAGTAAGAATACGAGATGCTGTGATAGTCTAGGGTTTTATCTGCATATTTTCAGGGTTTCTTGAATAGATTTTTGTTAAAAAAATTTTCTCTAGAACACTGGGTTGGATTGTTTTGGTCCTGAAGCCCACAGAACATCCTGAAGAGGTATTTCTTATTTAAACTTGAACATAGAATTTGTTTATACATAAAAGTAAGTCTTTTAATATTGCCAGAGTTCAAACCTAATGCTGTGTGCCCCACCAGTCATTCTATTCCAAAAAATAACTGTGCTTTTCATTTGAGCTGAGTTTCTGGGTGACTGGTCTTTTTCTGAGGCTGACCCTCGGAGTACAGCATGCCATCATCTTGCAGTATATCATTCTGCAGAAAGCTTGGGATGGAGTTAAATGCTGTGTTGGTCACTGAATTAACCAAGATTTTCCCAACAATTATTTTCTTCCCCTGGTAATCGCTAGTGACTTTAAAAAAACAAACTATGTTTGGATTCAAAAGACCAGCTCTCAGAGGAGTTAATGTAATGGCTGTGTTGTAGAAGGCCAAGTGTTCTTTCCTAGTTTAGTCCTTGCTTAACTGCTTTCTTCAAAGCCGAGTGTGCTTGGATGTATTCTTTGGTATTTGAATGTTAGGAAATGGAAAATTAAATATAATAATGGAGGAAATTCCCATCTGGGAAATCTGTTGTGTATTCAAAGCACCTTTAGTTGCAAGCTTGCACTTTGTGGCCTTGACACATATTGTACCTAAAGATCAAGCTTGGATTTGAGCTTTCCCAAGGTTTTTAGAGAGGGGGTGGGAGGCCTGGGAGAGGATTAATTCAGCTTTGCCTAATTCCATTGCTCTCAGTAGTTCTGGTGCCTGGTGCATGACCAGATGTTCCCTTTCCAAAGGGAACACAGAGCTTGCCTTGGCTCTAGATTCAGGCCCAAGACCATGACTGTCCTTTGACTCCTGTGCAGAAATTAACACAGCAGTGAGCAAAGGTGCAAAAGGGATGGTCCTCTGCCTTGTCTTGTAGCTGGTCATCAGAAATGCTCACTGACTGGCAGGGGGTTATGTACAGCCTGTGGAAAAAGCAGTGGTAGAAGAGTTAGAAGTGTGAAACTTTCACAAGTGTAAGAAAGCTACTTGGCTCTCTTCTGGCACAGATAAAATAATCTTTGCTGTTCAAAGTATAAGTCTTACAGAAATCTCAATGATGTTGTGAGCTGTGTAGGCAGAATTTATGAGCAGCCAAACAAACACCAAAGATGGTGATGATCTTCCTATGGAAGTGTGGGTCTGGGAGAGCAGCAGCCAAGGAAAGCTGGCAGAAACATCACACAGATTTATTTGAAACATGAAGCCAAGAGGGAGAAGGAGTGCTCAGGGCTCAGCTACTGGCTGGAAGGAGGTGTGACATCATGAGCAAAGGAAGTGCTTCCTTGATGCTCAGTAGCGCTTATGTATTTTGTAAATAAATGCAGATGTCAGAAAGAGAGGAAATTAGTAGTTGATATAAAGTTTGTGTAGTGACAGGGCAGCACAAAAGCCTTGTCCTTGGCTAATTAACAGGACAGATAGTAGGCTGCATTTGTAGTACACTCCTCTCACGAGCCAGGTGTCCAGGAAGCCATCCTGCTTCCCTAGGTTCCTAGATTCTTAGTATTACAGTCTGTGCCATGACCAAACCAACTTGTAGCAAAGCTATAGCAGAGAACAACTCACAGCCACATGTCTGTGGGTCACAAAGAGCTGTGTGTCTGAAGTCATTCAAAAGCAAATTTTTCAGGTAATATTTTACTTCTTACCCCTGTGATGCCATGCAATACAGAAGCAGACCATAATTCAAACTTAAGAAGACACTAAAATCTTAGCTCTGGCTCTTCTTAAGTCTAAGATAATATTATTATATAATCCTTTATGTCATTGATCTCCTGAAAGCCAAAAACTTGCACTTTTCCCTGAGGCCACTGTGAGCATGTGCATGTGTTTGAAGCTAATTAACTAATTAAAATGTTCACAGGAAACATGTCATTTCAATCTCATGTATACGAAACTTAAAAACAAAAATTGTGCAATTGGTCTTGTTCTTACACCTGTGGTGTTAGTCATGGCTGTGAGCTTTCTGGTGGCATTCAGCAGCCACAAAAGGGCAGTGCAGCTGGAAGGCCAATTTGCAATACAATGAGTGCTTTGCTCTTTCTTGGTTATTCACTTGTGTTGTGCTCACTTCTGCTGTGTTTGGCAGCTTCTTTTCAGAAAACGTCCCTAGAGTTTTGCTTTCACATTTGTGCAAATTCCTATGGCATTTGGTGTTACTGGTTCTGCTGCTCTCCGGGTGCTCCATCCCTCTGAGCATCTTTGTGGCCCTCCTCTGGATTCAGTCCAACACATCTTTGCCATGCCTGCAGCTCCAGAACTGGACTCAGTACTCCAGGTGGGGTCTCACTTATCTGTATGCAAAAGGTATTCCCTGTTGGGTATTTTGCATGAAAAACCATGTGAATTTGTCCTTCTCAATTTACATGTAACCACAAGTATCTGTTGCTGTAGGAATATTGAGAAAGTTTTTTAATTCCTTATTGCAGAGGAGAACTATATCTCTGCAATACCTAAATCTTGCAAAATAATCTGTTCACCTTGTGTGCTAATCCTGCCACTGATTTAAGAAAGTGGCCCAGAATACAGCATGTATTCCACAAGCCCTGTGGCAGGGCAGAAGCAGCACAGCAGCCATTTCTGAAGTGAACTGTCTTGTTTGTACTTGCTTCTGCATCTTTGAAACTAATAAAAGCATAGAAGAAAAAAAAAAGAGACGAATATGATGGTTAATCAAATTTGTGGGTGTCTGTGAGCAACCAGTGTGAAGCAGAAGTAAAAAGCATAATGTACTTTTTGGGCATGCTAAGCAAGGTGGTTTTGTAGAGACACCCAAGCCACTGTAAGTGGCCATGATAAAGTTTGTGTACAGCTGAGATCACCTAACTTTAACAAAGCTTAATTTGAATTTAGACAGGTACGAGCTAGGATTAGTAGGTTGGTTAGAAGAATGGGATGGATTAAACATTTCCCCATTATTCCTTAAAAAGAGATAAAAATATCTTCATTTCTATAGCCTGGTTGGCAGATGCTTATAAGGGGATAGGACAACTATTTGTAAATGGATTGGAGGGTGATGCATCAGGGAGGAAAAAATTTTATATAAAAGGATAATATTAGTCCCAGATTGAGTGCTTATTATCTAGTTAATTTAGGCCAGAAACTGGAAGGTTCCTGAACACTCATAGAGTGAAGCTCCAAACAGGACTGGAAGGAGAGAGGAGTTTAAATTGTTGGGAGATTGAGCATGATAAGCCAAATGGAAGGGATTTTGTAACTAATTTGGAGAATTCCTGAAGATAAGAATCCATGTGTAACTGCTATGTTCAAAAGGAAACCAGATCACTGCTTGCACTGTATTTATTTTTTGGTAATCCTGTGCTAAGACTTCTGCCCCTTTCTTGTAGGGATCAGCAGAGATTTGTCCCCCTAAACTACGTAACACACTTTGTTAAAGAGTTTTCCTGCTTATTGAAGGGATCTAGGACAGCAGCAGTGCCCTCAGTCTCTCTTCTGCTGCCTTCTGTCTAAGGCTGTCTTGTCTACCGCTGTTTCTTAGGTCCTTATTTGGTTATCAATATTGGGTAGGTATTGTGTGGAAAGTGGGCACCTGGACATCTGTTGTGTGATTTCCTGGGACTGCAGGAAGCCTTGCTGCAGGATCTGTATCCCAGTTCTCCATTCCTGCTAAAGAGAGACTCGCTGATTCCTTTTTCTATCAAAAGGTGTTGGTAATCGAGTAGTGTTCCCCCGTCCTCTGTTTATACAGACACTTTGTGCCTTTAAAGGCTATTTATTTTTTTGTTTTGAACATTTCACAGGCACACTGCTGTTTACTCAAGCAAAGGCCTGGAGTACAACTGAATACTTGTCATGCTGTCCTGATTGAATCCAAGTTTGTTTTGCCTCTGTTATTCCTCTTTGTGGTGCATAAAAAAATATCATGGGAGAGAAGCACTCTCTGGATTTCTTGAACATTCCTTGTGCCGCTGTGTTATGGCAGAGCTCTGTATGCAACAGACATGACAGCAGGAGAGATCCTCCTGCTTAGGTTGTACAGTCAAGGAGAAATGCTATTTACTTTTTTCCCCTGATGGCTTTGGCACAGGTAAAATAGCTATGAAATTTCAGGGGGTAGCAGTCATAACTTTATCTATCAGTTTACCTTGCTCAATAGTGCATAGTTAATTCCATTTTTTTCTGTAGATTGCTGCTTAAATGCAGTCACTGCGTAGCCAGCTACTGTGTGTGCTTTAAGCTGAGGAATAAAAACACGCTGCCAGCTACAAGGTCTTGTTGCTGTACTTTTCCTTGTGACCTTTAACAAACTCAAACCATTGTTATTGTGCACAGAATCCAGCAAGGCTATAATCATCATTAAAGAGGGTGGTTGGTTTATGTTTACTTTGGGTTTCAGTATTTTAGGGCAGACGGGAAAAATATTTATGGTGGGGTTTTTTTTTGGTTGTTTTTTTTTCAGGACAGGAATAATCTCTTCTGTTTACCTTTGTGGAGTAGGCACAGCCAGGTCCATGCAGTGACTGGGACTCCTGTGCCACAGCACATGACTATTTGTGTCCTTATTTTTCTCATCCCCCCATCCAACTGACCAGTGGATCAGTGGATAAACAGGTTCCATCTGATTGAGTAAGATGTGTAAATACTTAGTAAGAGTTGCAGTAGAAAAAATTATTTTTCTTCTGAGCTGCAGAAATCTAGTTCACTCACATCTTGCATCCTACATCCCAACTTTCTGCCAGTAAAAATAAATAAATAAAATAAATTTTAAAAACCTCTCCAGAATTAACAGTTGCATCTTTTCTGAGGTCCCCACCAGTAGGTTTTTTCCCCTTTCACTGTTTCCTGCCTTTCTTCTCCCTGCATAAACACTGTTGTCTTCCTCTAAACTTGTGCATGGGCAAAAGGCCTTGTGTGTGATGCCCAGTTCTGAGCACTGTGTCCTCCAAGACACCACTCAGCAAGGAGCTGCTGATTCTCTGTCGCAGCATTTCCCTCCACAGGGAAATTTGCTGATGTCTTCTACTATCATGCAAATCTCCTACAGCACTGTAGGAATTTGAAACCTCAATCCATCTGTCAAAGGTGGCTAAAACTGCCCATTGTGTTCGGAAACCATTAGAAAATGCAAAGCTGGACAGACACACAGCATAATTGTATAAAGCCCATTTAATTAGCAAAGTAGCCTAAGAAGACTGGATTTCCAGTTGTAATGTGTACAGACAGATAGGTATTCCTACCCAGATCACAGAACATTAGCTCTGAAGATGTGCTGTTACATGCATTCTGCAAATGGATAATTGGAGGGGGAGAGGGAGGAAGGAGAGGGCTGTTTGTATCATTTCATGGCAGGTAACCATGTCATTCATACCATACCTGGGTGTTTCTGACTTTGTTTCTCACACAAGTGCTAATGAAATATTTTGTGGTTATTTAAAAAAAAAAAAAAAAAGGAGCTTGGAAACCCAGTATCCAAAGGGTTTCAAAACTTTATTGTATGTGCCAAATATTTCCAGCTGTTATTGCCTTCCACTTATTTCCCACAGCATCTTGGCCTGGGTCTGCTAGTGATCTTTCTTCGTTGATGGCATGAGATGTTAGCTGAGCCAATGTTTATGCTGCTCAGAAAGATATTCCTCAAGCCTTACTTCATTAATGATTTTAAAGCTTGTTAAGCTGTTTGTCTTCAAAGGATGGAAGCTTTTAATGCTAAATAAAGTGGATAGCATTTATATAGATTTTGATAATGAGTACAATTGGATATCAGACTCCAGTCTGTGTTATAAACTAGGAGCCATCACACATTCTTCAGTTACTTCTCCCTGAGAGGAGGGAGATTAGGCTGCAAACATGGGTGTCTGAAGCAGCATTACATCTGCTCACTCCAGCCCATTGAGAGTTTCTAATGAACATCTCCTTCAAAAGAAAACAGTTGCTAAGATATTCGATAGTGGTGAATTTGGGGATGGCTTCCTATAGCTTCTGTGATCATTCATGGATTGCCTTGTGGCATAGCATAATTTTGTGAGTGGTTTAATTTAATTAAATCTAGATCAACAAGGGATATCTTGGATATTGTGGAATCAGCTGCTTTCTATCACGAGACTTTAGAAAGTCCTATAGGCAAAGCAGTTGCAAAATCCATTTAAATTTTCTTACATATCAGCCTACTGTGCTTTCTGAAAGACTTGATGTCAAGCTACTTAACTTACTCAAAACCACTGCCTGATTGATCAACTGCTCTTTGTTGTTTTGGCTTTGAAACATCCACTAGAATTGAAGGAAGTTTTTGCTTTTATTTTCCACCATTCACATTGGTGCTGCTTGCATTTTATATTTCTTTCTGTTTTGGTGATGAAAACATCCTGCGTGGTTGTTAATTGTTCTAAACATTTACCTAGCACTTTGCAGTCACTAAAGAATTAATCTCTCTAATGCTGGGTAAGTGTTATGTGTATTTTAGAGCTCAAGAGTGTTGATGAGACATACCTAAGGCCTTAAAGTGTGTCAGTAGTGTAGATGAGGATTTAATTTGAGAACATTACTGTGACTCACTGTAGTTAATGTGCAAGCAGTGTCAGTCTGTGGGTTTGTGTGTGAGCCAGGATTTGCAGTATTACAGAGATTACATCTTTCTTATTGTTCTAAAGCAGCTCTTTCAGGTTGTGTTCATTTTCCTTTGAGAAGTGGATATTTTTGAAAGCTTGCTTCTGTATCACTGAAATGTTAAGTTTAATTGAAAGGAAGTTTGATTTACAGCTAAAGCAAACCATTAACTGTTTCAATATCAGCCCGAGAAGTTAGAGTCCAAAAGGTGAAAACCCCCTCTCCTTCTCCCACTGATGGGACACAGACAGACAACTTGTTCTCTTTTCCACTTCCCTGTCTGCAGGGACCTCCAGAACCAATTTGTGCTGCTGAGCCTCGGAGGGGCTCCCCAGTCTCACACAGCAGAGCTACCAGAGCTATGGGTAGCACAGCCAGGAGGAATCCCACGTCCCATCCTGTGTGTGATAAGGCAGCCTGAGAGTGAACGGACCAGGGCTGAGCAGCACAGGCAGATTCTGCCCTAAAGGCCTCTTTGCACTCTAACTCACAAAGGTATCACCCTGCTTTTTCTGGGAAAATGAGTAAAAAACCCTTGTTTTATTCCATGAATGACAGAATCTCCATGCAGGAAAGCTGGCACTTGCTTTGTTACCAGCAGCTCAGAGCATAAGGCACCACTGAAAGCGCTGGTGTAGCAGAAGGAGCAGCTCATGGGGTATAAGGCTCTTGTATTTCATGTTTGCATTCAATGGCTGTGTTTCTGTTATTTAAGCTTCCTGACCTGGGCATACTAGTGGGTCTACACTCACAGCCTGGACTGTACCGCTTAAGTGTGCATGACTATGGCTGTGGTTTGGTTTGGGGTTTTCTCCCTCCACAGATACACTTTATATTGCTTCACTCTTTCAGAATTTAAGGTAGAACTAAAAGTTTGCTGAAAGAGATACACTGTGTGGGGAGGGGAAAATAATTTCCCAATCACATATTATTTGTTCCTCCCTTTTTCCCTCATCACCATGTTCAGATGTTGCAAAATGAAACTTAGAGCTCAAAAATGTAGAGGTGGGGTTTTGAAGCTGAACACCTCGTTTAAAGGCCACTTACTCGAGTGAGGTAACGATGCCAACTAGTGGTCAGATCCCTCACAGACAAGAGACTTGGTATTCTAGCAAAGAAAAAAATAGTAAAAATATATGTAAATCGAAACAGCTTTTGTGCCAATCTCACTAGTCAGCTAGGGAAAAGACTGTAAGTGTTCACTTTGTTTAATAGGACATTTCAATTAGGAACATAACAAGTGTATCGTTAGGTTAATGACATGCTGTCCTTGGACCATGCATTAATATACTGTTATACTTTTCTTTTTTTCAAAATTAATTCATCCCACTCATAATCTGATCACCTGTGCTTATGGTACCAAAACCAAAGAAAGGAGTGTGTATTATTTCCATCTTGTTTCACAATAGTATAGGGGTTCTTCTTTGCTAAAACATAAATGTGCATTTGGGCTTGAATAACTCACTCTGGCTTCTGTTTGAAAGTCCATGGTTATTCTAATAGGAAGGGATAATCTTCCAACATAATTAAGGGCTTTTTTCTTTCTCTTTTTTGGTGTTAGGTTTAAATGTATATCAACATATCAAAGTTCATGAGGTGCTCTGGTGCTCTGCCACAAGTTGCTCTTTTTTTTGTTCTTTCTTAAGGACTCCTTTTGCATCAAGATAGCTAGATTTTGGGATGCATATGTAAATATTACTGGCTGTAATCTGGATGCCAATATCTAAATTTAATTATCATCTCTATTTATTAAAGACATAAAACTCTAAAGCAGCTATTTTGAATTTTCATTTCTTTTAGGGTTTTGGGTGTGGTTGTTTGCCTGTGTTTTTAACCCTTTCAAAACTGTGTCCTTCCTATAGTGTTCACCTAGCCCTCAATTGTTTTAGAAAACTCATGTGCTGATTAACAAGGTGATTTCATTAGATGATGCAGGGAAAGGCACCAGGTGGGAAGATACCTCTCTGGGATCTACACACTGGTTAAAATTACAGTATCTTTTTACTCTGTTTCAGCTAGATATTTTCAGAGTCTGCAGTATGCAGGTGCTGTGTCTTCAGAATCTACATCCTGCACATCTCTTGATGTGTCTGATGTTGAGGTGCACTATTCTTTCAATATACAATGTCTTTTAGACATGCCCTGGAGTTTCTCCTAGAAACTGGCCTGACTACCTACCTACCTGACTCTTGAAAAACTAGATTTGCATGTGTTATCAGGTACTTATAATTATTAATTTTGCATTCATAACACTTTTGAGCATACCTATGCCATTCATCATATTTTATGGTTTCTTCAGGAAATAGTTATCTTATAGGTTCTGTGAAGTCAGCTAGTTTGTGTATACTTCTCAATCCTTTAAATACAACACCTGTCTTTTATTTTATCCAAAGGCAAGCCAGGTTCATTTCTCTGGTGCTTAGTGAACTATGGATCAATTCCTTGATCTCATATGTTTTGCTGCAATGCTGAGATTAGGAACTCTGATTTGCTTTGAGCTGCAGAAAAACGTGGGTGATGCTTAAAGGAAACATCTGGAGGGCTAGTTTTGGTTTGTGCTAGAGCTCTAAATCCTTCTTCCCTTTCTGGCTTCTGTACACACTGTCCTCTTTCACCATGGAATAACCCAGACAGAAAGCTCCCTTCTCCTTCCTGCAGCACCAGGAGTTGAAGTCTGCTGCCTTTGTCTGTGAGGCTGTCCAGTGCCCGCGTATGGCACTGCTGAGGGTCAGATTTGTATGAGCATCCTTATCCACTGTGGTGCTTCACCTCTGCTGTCACCTCCCTAAGAGATAAGTACTGACCTTTGATCTTCAGAGCACCATATACTCCAAGGCATTCCTGAAGTTTGGGAGGAGTGTGAGGCTGAATCCTGTTCTCTGGCTCCTCTGTATCCCTACAGGATTTTTGAGTTTCTCAGTCACTGTTCTGACTCCAGACCCTGGGGTCTTGGTTTTTCTCCTCCTAACTTGCTTGTTCAGTGCTGGCAAACCCAGAGGGCACACTTATATCAGCCATAGTTTGTTCATTTATTTTTTAAACTTGACTACTTCGAAGATCATTTACTAACAACCTTCACAGGAACAGCTTTCTAGCATTACTGCTGAATTTGGAAGTCCTCCATGCTGCAAATTGCTCAGCTATCTCAGACCCAGTTTTTTGCCTTTTCTCCACTTGACTCCAAGCTCCATGGTTTGCATATTGCTTTTATTCTCCACTTCAATTTTATTTAATTTTAGCTCAGAAACATCAAACACTGGCTGCATTTCTGGATATATGTATTTCCTGCTTTCTTGCCCTTTGTAGCCTGAAGGCAGCCTAAGTTCAAAATTGAACTACAGGCAAGATGGGAAAAGAGAACTGTTTGTTCCATGAAGTCATCAGCATTAACCATTAACTATGCCTCTGTTTATTTTTAATGAAGAAAGAAGTGGAAAAAGTAGTAGCATCTGCCTCTCACCTGTATTGATACATGGCTTTTATGGAGGTGGGAAGCTAGAAAAGAGAGAGACAGATGCCAGCATTGCTTTATGTGGACTTTTCCACTTCTACTCCTGGAGAAAGGATTCCAAAATTTATTTCTCTCACTCCAATTTTTGTCTTTTTCTTTCTTCCCCTTCCCATTACCTTGAATTACCAGCAAGTTTTAAAAGAAGAGGAGGGAACAGAAAGACGAAGCAGTGCTCAATCCACCATTCTGCTCCCCACTGCAGCCTTTCCTCTTCCCTTCCTGGCAGAAGAATGCTGCTTTCTTGCTTTTGGGGTTTTTCAGTTGCTAGGAATTCAAAATATTTGTGGCTTTTTAAAAAATAATTTTGGAAATTGCGTCAGTGCTGAGGCCCTGGGGCTGGAAATGCCAAGTGTTACCTAAGTGGAATACTTGGCAGCCCAGCGTGGCACTGTGTGATAGGAGATGAACCTGGGGCAAGAGGAGCCAAGCACCAAGGGTAGAAGGCCCCCAGCTGTTTCTGAGTCACAGTCAGGCAGAGGAGCAGTGCCCTGATTGCAGAGCTGGTGGCTGGCTGAACGTTTGTCCTTCATGAGAAGCAGCCCACACACAGATCTTGGTGGCAGAGGGAAACCAGACACTAAATGGAGAGGTGAGCAGATGAGGATCAGAAACTCTTGACAGCAAAGGGTTTCCTGAAGAAGGACCAAAGTTGAAGGAGACCCAATCAGCCTTAACCTGTCGTGCTTCCTCCTTTCAAATCTGCTGTTTGCCACAGGAGTCTGGGCAAATGCAATTACTTTTTTCCCCACCCTGTACAAAACTATCCCACGTGGTGGGTTCAGAAATGAATGATGAGCAAAGTCAGGAAACAAGAAGATTTGTCATAGGAGCCTGTGGAAAAAGAGCTCCTCACTGTGAAGTTAGTGGAAAAAACCAGAGGAGATGCCCCCGCCTCACACTGGCATAACATGCAACTCTGTGGAGTAACACACAAACCAAGGGAATCCTGCCATCTCTAGGGAAGGCTTAAGATGTTAAAATTCCTGTTTCCCTTGGCATGTGAGGAAATATTGTTTGTTGTTTTAAAACGAGTATTTCAGTAGTTCCAGCAGAAGAATTTATGAATCTCGTGTACAATAATGAGGAGGGTAGTGTCTGTGCAAGTGACATCTATGAGAAAGAATCTGGAGTGTTCAAATATGTCCTGTTTGCTGTAAAAATGTAAGTTTGATAGTGTAGTGCTCTTTACAATATACTGTAAATATATTTATGTATTTAAACATATAAAATATATCTTTATATATGTCAATATATAAGGTATAATTTATAATATATTTGGCTGGTTTGTTACTTATTCAGAATTTGGAAGCCTGTTGTCAGTAGAAATGACCATTCTTCATTGGAGAGGCCCTTTGTTCTCTAAGAAGAGAATTTTATGTTGTCAAGAAATTCTACTCAAGCAGAAGGGAAATTGGGTTTTTTAACTTCTTTTCCTGTGCCAGGTGTCCTTGCTAACAGCTACACTGCAGTTTCTGCAGTGGTCTGGCTGCTTTGCCCCTCAGAGCTGCCTGGCATTCTGAGAAACTGCCCAAAGGATTAGTCACTTCCAGTGTGAAAAAAAGTTCAAGAACATACTCATAAATATTGCTCAGCACCATTTTGCAACAATATACATAAAGGAATTCTCTGGTTGCCATTATAATGTCCTACTACAAGCACTAGGCTGCTGCAGTGCAGTTGTTCATACTTACCTCTGGGGAAATTTTTATGGCCTGTGTTGCAAACTTCTCAAAATCCAAACCAGAAATTTCCATTTTTGGTTTAGTTTGGTCCCCAATGGCTTGCCTCATTCTGTTTCCAATGGTTTGGGGGTCCAGGGCCCCATTTCCTTCTGTTCAGAGATGGAACTCAAATGTGATGCACGTAGGACAGCTTGGTCTGTATTTTTCCAGATACCTTGGAGAACAGAAGTGTAATGCAGACTTGAGGGAGATGGGAGACGTACTGCTCTGACCCCTTCTACCTTTCCAGGGATTTGCAGAGGGGAATGCTGACCTGGCTAAAGTTTTCTGCCCTACTTCTTCCTCTAGGCAAATTCCCTTCTCCACTCTTCTCCTATGATGAATTAGGGACAGATATCTGGACTGCAGAGACTTTTATGGACAAATGTGGCTATCCTACATACTATTCCTCATCTTGCTATTTTCTTTTGACAAGAATTTTTTTCTTCTTGACATCTGGTAAGTGCAGACTGAATTTTTGAAATCCTGGATAAAGAAGGAGCTCTGATTCTTTCCTTTTATCCTGCAAGGACAGCCTAGAATAGGGAAGACTTTAGCTGACCACCCAGCTACAGGGAAGGAATATGGCAAATGGGAATATCACCAAAGCTGAGCAGGCAGAACTAAACAGGCACAGCACATTTGGTGATCTGAGGCAAGGTGGGAAAGGTTTGCAGGTAGGTGAATGCTCAAAGTAGGGGTCCTGAGAGCCCCAGAAAAACACTCCATGACATCACATGTCTGAACCCCCTGAGAAACACCTATCTGGATCTTTTGGGATAGTGGGTACAAGTGAAGACCTGCATCACTAAGGTAATAGACATTGCTCTAGTGAGAAATAGGGACTGGGAAAAATCTCCACTTCTTTTTATAGTTCTATTTTTAAGGTTTTTTTCAAAATAACACATGAAAAAACTGAAGCTTTTGTTGCCAAATTCCGTCCTGATATGCACAAACATGACTTTCATTGACCATTTGAGGGAGGACTATGGACTTCACTGAGCATAAAAGAAAATTGCATCGGAATAGGAATGATAAGTAACTATGAGGGATTTCAAGAAAGTTGTTACCAAGTCAGAAGTACCTGATGAGCAAAAAATTATGTGTTACCTCAAGGCTGGGGTGTGGAATAAATGAAGACACAGTAAAAATATAAATCAGAGGCATCAACACAACATCAAACAGCCAAAGAAATAGCAAAATGTTGGAAAAAAGTCAACAAAACCAGAGACGTCAGAAAGGCAACAAAAGGTATGAGAAAAAAAGGGTTGAAGATATTGTGAAGTCAAAGTAGGACATTTATAATTATGTCAGGGACAAAAGGTCTGTCAGAGACTGCTTAAGCCAAGGGGAAGTTGTTCATGGATGCCCTAGATAGTGCTGGGAAACAGAGCAGTTTCTTCACCTCAGCATGCACCAGGAAGAAAAGGGAGAGACTTGCCAGAACCAAAAAGACTGTTTTGTAGCCCAAAAATTGGAAAATTCCTGAACACTGTGTCCACCCAGAGCAGCTGACAGAAAAGTATAATGGCTCACCAGGGCTGCCCCAGGGCAGCTGGAATCTTCCTTTACTCCCCCAAAAAGGCAAAGATGGGAAGCAACAACAGGAGGACTGGCAAGCACCAACTAGAATATCTGCATTGTTCCAGCACAGTACGGGTCAGGGCAGCTCTTTCTTCCCTATTTCCATGCATCCTGCACGGTGTGTATGAGTTCTGGGATTTTGGTTTTGGTTTTGTATTTTTTTTTTAGTGTGCGTGTGTGTGTGTGTGTGTGTAAAACCTTTGGATTTAATTTTAGTCCTGCTTCTGCTTGCTCTCCTTACGGTCTCTCCTTTGTTTAGGACGCTTACCTGCTCTTACTAAGGCAGCACAGCGGGCTCAGAAAATGCTGAACTTTATGCTCAGCCCCAGCATCCCCATTTGTTCAGGCTCTATGTTTACCCAAAAGCTCTGGGGTTCAAATAAACAAGGTGATATTATATTTATAAATAAAACTGTGCATGACTAACTCATGCATCTGATGGCAGAAAATAAGGTGACATTTGAGGTTGCAAAGCTCATAGGCACAAAATGAAAAAGGTTAATGAAATTACACAGGGCAAGAGAATTTATTACTACTGCCTCTCCTGAACCATCATCCGTGAAGAACATGACAACAGAATACTCTGTTTAACCATGGGATAGGTATGGTACAGGCATGCAGAAAGGAAACCTGTGTTTTTTCTGCTTGTGCACATGCCCTGGTTTGGGGAAAGCCCTGGTAGGCACCACACAGAGGCAGTCAGTAGGTGTGCTAGGGATGCTGCAGTCACCAGACCCTTCTTGAGGGTGGAGGTAAAGCAAAGGCATTAAAGCTCCCATTAGCATGACATCTACGGCATGAGCTTCTGCTCACTGGATACCCTCTCTCTGACCCCGAAGTCTGCTAAATCTGTAAGATACTTAATTGTATGACTTACCGAGAATGTCCACTTTATACTTACTGAGAATGTCCATTTTATTTCATAATTGAGCTAGTCTAACTTTAGTTTCTGATTATTAACTCTTCAGTGAGCAAGGCCAATTACAGAAGAAAGGGACTTCTATGCTTCCTGAACATCTTTTCCCTGGAAATTAGATCAAGATTCTTCAAGTCTTGCAATCTGAATTGCTGCTCTTTGACACTTGTTTGGCAATTGAGAAGGGCAGGATTCAAAACAGCATCTTAGAGGTGAAAGGCTACATATCCTGTTAGTGGGAAAAATCATCTACAAAAGCAGTGGTATTTGTCAAGAGCCTAGAGAAGATCTGACATCAGGAAAAGCCTTTGTGAAGTCCACCACAGTAACAGAAATGTATTCACCTTGATTTAAATCATTCTTTTTACTGTGAAATCTAAAAATGGAGCAAAACAGGGTTATAACTTAAATGCAGGAACTGTGACAAATAACAATTTATATGAGGAAATGGAAGTGCCACAGGGATTGAGTTCCAGGGCAAACTTGTCTCATGAAAAGGATATGAAGTTAAGTAATGGTCAAATAAACCACAGCTTTTGTATTGTTTTTTGTTTTGTTTTCAATATTGCTTAAAAAAAAAAGATAGTGACAAAAAGGAGAGCAGAAGTAAAGGTCTGACATTCAAGAAAGGCTTGCTTGTGGTTAATATACCAAAGAAATTGCTGAACAGTTTATCCCTGTGAAATTATTTCCTCGAGGATGTTGTTAAGATGATGAAAATATGTGAATTATTGATTACTTTGCCTCTGAATCAAACCTGGAGGAATGCAGGAATGAAAAGCTAATATAAGTGATCCTGTATGATAGGGGACATTTTCTGAATTTTTGCTCTTGAACCATTTCACTTTTAATCATTACTGGGTTTGTTCTGGTTTTTGTTTATTTTTCTTTCCTTGCTCTGCTTTTCTCTTGCAGAACAATAAGAATTCAAATAAATTGCACTCTGGTGAGGATTTCTCCAAAGAAATCTGAACTATTGTAGTTTAAATGCTGAGGAGCTGGAGAAGAAAAACAAAATGCACCTTTTCCAGTGATACTCGGTTGGTACCAAATGACTCCAAAGTCATTCTGCCACTCTTTATTAGGCTCCAGCAGCTGGGAAGATGTATGTGTACAAGAGGACAGGCAATTTGCTGGGCTTGCTGTTTTTACTCAGAAATCAAGGTCATCCTGCTCCATTGAACAAAGATGGTCAGGAGTTCCCGGAGCAATTTTCCGAATAAAAAATGCTTTTTTTGTAAGACAAATATATTGCAAGAATGTTTCAGCAGAAAACATTTCCTCTACTATGGTAATTTTGATTAACATGCTGAGAGAGACCTGCAAACAAGCAGAGGCTCTGTAGGCACAGATTGTGTCACTGTGCCCCCATGAGGTCACCAAGCAGAACTAATGTAGGGGTCCCTAATCCTAAACCTGACCATAATCCTAACCTTAACGCAAAACTAACAGTAATCCTAAACCCCAAAAGTAACACTAACCGTAAACCTAACCCCAAAACTACCAATACCCTACCCCTAACCCTAATCCTACCCCAAACACAACCATAATCCTAACCCTAATCCTAAACCTAACCCTAAACATAAACCTGACGCTAACCCTGACTCTAATCCTAACCCTAACCCTAAACTTAAACCTACCACTAACCCTAACCCTAATCCTAATCATAACATAGAGGTCCCTAACCCCAAATCAAAACCTAATCCTATCCCTAATGTAACCCTAAGCCTACCCCTACCCCTACCCACCCTTAACCCTAACCCGAAAAAGAGAGAAAAATTGTTCTGGTGAAGCTGCCCATTGAAATCAAGGCTTGCCTTGAATCAAGCAGAGCTATGATTTGAATGAGAGATTTTTCTTCGTTTATTTTCTTTTCTTTCCTATGTAAATGCTCCAATTATTTTAAGGCATTTCTTTTGCTCTTTTTTTGTTTTTCCCACCAAAAATAATCTCATCTTCCATTTAAAAAATACTGAGTTTGTCCCTATATAGAAAAGGAAAACTTCTACAAGATCAGAAGTTTCATATTTTTAAACTAAACTTTAGTGCTAGTCACGTTACAGATGTGGACCAGAAAGAGATCCATGTTTGGGTCTTCCAGCTTCTACCTGAATCTTCATCCCAACAGGTAGCTCAGTTAATTTATTAAACGTAGGTATTTTTAAATGAAGGAATAATGTCATCAGCACGACAGGAACTGCCTTTACCTTGCTCCCCTCTTTGACCTCTAGCACTTCCCCTAGGGATGCCTTTACTATACGTAGCATACCCTGAAGAAATGAGCTGAACATGGAAACCTCCACGCATTTGACAACGTGTGTGGGGGATAGCAACGCACCGGGACATTCCTTTGCAGGTTTTGGGAGTGCTTTCGAGGAAAAAATCCTCAGGAACTCCCTACTACCCATTTTGTGGTTTTGACAAAGCAACTTGCGTTCCTTACATCTTCCTAAAGCTCGAGAAGGATTCACTCTTCAGCAAGCCCGTAGTTTCGGATCTGTGCAACAGAAGGTCCTCAGGGTTTTCCCGCACCTGCCCAGCATTAGCAGCAGCCTGACTCCGGCTCTGCCCTGCGGATTCCCGGGAAAAGGATGGAGGAGCCCTGCAAACCCCTCCGCTCCCAACAACGCCTTTTTGCTACCACCTAGTGGGCATAAAGAGCCTGCGAACACAGACTCGTACAGAGGTGGATGTCAGGAACAGGGAAAGAACGTGGAGAACTGCGTACAGAAATTTCCCCTGATTTCGATTTGCTGCTCCAGGGCCCTGACCCTGCATTAACAGACACAGTTACAATGAAGCACCTAAGCACTGCCAGGTGGAAGTGGCCTTGGAAGCCTTATGGCCTCGCTAAAGGCTGAGGAGGGGACGGGAGGACCAAGGCTGTGGCCAGGGAACATAGATTTCATTCTTCTTCAATCAGCCAAGACTGGAGAACAAGAAAATATAGGAACAACAGGAAAAGGAACTTCACTCACTTGTGAAGTGAGGCTGAGATGGTAATAGGGCAACTAAACCCAGACCCAGATTGTGATAGGTCTGGAGATAGGGCACAGGTTCATTTGGCTGTCAAGCCTACAGGTAGTGATGCACAGCAAATGTAACTGTAGTGCAGAAGCCATTCTGTTCAATCTCCTAGGAAATTTTCCCAGAAGTAAACACAGACACTGAACTCAGCCAACCATATGAGACTTAGCATTAGGCCTGTACATTCCATGAGGAACACTTGCTAATATATGTATGTGCATGCAGCACTAGTGATTTTTAGGTACCAGCTGATGCCTACTGAGAACCTGGTCAGTTCTGTCCTGTTGATTCCCCATTGGTTTTGTTGGTTTACTGCATGTTAACAAATCTGGGAAATGACATGGAGCAAAAGCAATGCTGGGATAATTATGTGTTTGTTCTCCCAGTAAAAATCCTAGTATTTCATGTACACTATCTGTATTTACATTGCATTTCTCTCCTGAAAATCACTTCTGTTCAAGAACATGAATGAGGACTAATACCCAGTGTTTTAAAACCATGGCCAGCAGAACAGCTTCTTTTAATGAATACAGAATCTTTCCTAGCACTTCAATTTAAAATGTTGCTATTAAAGAAAGAGGACAGAATACTTACTAAATTTCCTCTGAGAAGAAAAAGCAGTAGTTGGAAAACCTGAAACTGAACTCTGAAATCCATTTAATGAAATAGACCTTAAATAAAAAGGAAGACCTAATCTATTTTTGGCTTAATACCTCACATGAAGTTTAAAAGTAAAGGATTTTCTTGGTATTGGTCCAGAGCTCCATTTTCAGTATCCCACAGCCTGGAGACACACACATGCTTTTGTGTAAATCACAATATTATAAATCCAATATATTTCACTCTCTTCAAGCATGCGAAGGAATTAAAAGGAGCTATCAGATCAGGTCCACAGCAAATAAGTTCCAAATGACTTCCATAAATAGCATAAATAACGTTCCTGTGAATTTACATTTATTTTAGAACTTATTTAACTCAGAATCAAAACCAAAACCGTATGTCCATCACAGAAGGGAAGCAGGAATTAGAGACAGAGGGAGTATATGTTCATTCAATGTAATTCAAATTGTATCTCAGTCTCTAATCGTGGAAATAAATCCCTTCAGGCCTCTGTAGTCAATCCACAACTACATCCTTGGGAGCTCAGTGTCAGAATTGCCTGTGTCTGTAGCAGGGAAAAGGGAGATGTAATCCCAATTGTGAAGCTCCCCAGTGTCAGATGTATGAATTAAAGAAGTGAAGATTAAACCAGTTTGGCTCTTTGGCTCATCAGTCAGAGAGTCGGTTTTAGAAGACATATGTTGAAATTCAGTGTGCATGTGATAAAAACCATGTTTATTGAAAGAAAGTGTATATTTTGAAAGGTGAATCTTATCTCACATAAGCAGAAGTCATAGATTTAAAATTTCCATTCCTTTTAGATCCCAAAAGATAAACTAATCTGAATTGTGGAATATAACAATCATTTACAAAGGAACAAAACAGAAATAAATCACAAGGCAGTCACAATCTTCCTAACATGAAATAAAAATTATGAACCAAAGGTTCTGTCAGCTTTTTCCCAGGCAAGAAAAAAACAGAGATTAACAGAGAAATCTTTAAGGTAATCATCTAAAATGACAGCAGAGGGTGCTGTCATTTCTCCTTCAGCTCATGGTGTCATGAGTGAATCTGCAGCTCTCTTGCCCCCTGAGTTGATACTCTGAGAAATCTTAAAAAAAAAAACCCACCAGATTTTGAAATTCAGAGGAACTTTTCCAGAAGGGAGTTAGAGACCATGAATGGAGGAAGAAAATATACACTGGTACGGACTTAAGGCCAGAATTCAACTTCAAAATGTGAAGGCTCTGCCACAAGTACTTTGATTGTAAAAACCAAAAATGTAGATATTTTTTGCTCCTGTCTGTTTATATCTTCTTTAGAAACATAAATGTTAGATCTTCTAATCTGTAAATATTTCTCCCTCGTGAATTCATGCCTTATCTGCTACATATTGTTGTCATTACTGGAGTGCTCAAACAGAAATGATGGGATAATATTGCCCAATGTTTGCAATGTCCTGCCTATGAAAGCCACTCAGTCATCCTTTGGAAGAGCTGACAAAAGAACGTACTGCATCCTTTCCTGCCCTCAAAGATAAAGAAATGATCTAGAAATGATCCTCAGTCTTTTCTGCCATCTGAAATCTCTACCTAGCCAGTACACACAAAGCATGGTTTTCTTGGGCTTGTTCTTTTTCCCCTTCCTTTCATAGCTTGGTTGCTCAGATCATGGCCTATGAGGCCACAATCAGGAGAAATACTGAAACTCAGGTCAAGTTTGACTGCAGAGAGAACCCAGGCAGGAAGTTACACACTGAACTTGCTGCAATGCTGTGTCCCTCAGGGTCAGCACAAAAATGCCAAAACACAGTTTGTGGTTTCTAAACCTACCAGAGGTAGGATGAACACTCCACATTCTCTTATTGTGTTGGAACAGTCAGACCCAGTTCTGAGCTTTATTTGCCATAAATTCAGAGACTCAGCCCCATTCCAGGTTGTCTTTACAATCCAATATATAAGAAGCCAATCTTGCTTCGGTATTAATTGTCCTCCTTATGCAATTTATATTATTTTAGCAGACATAAGGTACAAGATTGGTGAGGCATGCTTGCAGTATAATAAATAGAATAAATCAGCTAGGCTTGTCATGGTTAAAAAAAAAAAAAAGTTGCAAAGTTTTTGTTGTTGTGTCAGTTTATTTTTAAGGGAAGTAACACAAAGATCTTCTTGTATGAGGACCACAGGTCTCATGAAGCAGAGAGCAAGGTATGAGGTCAGATCGGTCCATCAGGAGATGTAATCCCAACCCCAGTGTAGTCCTGGCAAAGTCCTCACTAACTTCAGTGGGGTCAGGTTTTAACACCACAGGGTCACATCATTTCAGGGAAACTAAGGATCTGGTTTGGTGTCTCTGGTTGTTTCAGACCCACCAGAGTGTCTCCAGCCTCACCTCTGCTATTCTCACATGAGTTCCCTTGTTCTTATCTCCTACCTGTGTTCCCCTAGTCCCACCTACTGAGCTTTCTTTACACCTGGGATATTGTATCTTGGTCTCTAAGGAGAGGAGGCTGTTGCTGAGTCTCTGCTTGGTATGGTGCTGGATATGTGTTTTTTCAGGTCTCTCAGTCAGACCCAAGCCAGGAAAGTAAGTTCAAGACAAAGTGGTAACTAGTGGAAGACTAAGGAGTTTCCAATTTTTGAGGATGTCAGAGGTAGGCATTATGTATTGGATTCTGGAGTATTGAACTTGTGATTTTTTTGCAAGCCAAGGCTGGCAGTGTGTTTAAATCAAAGATTTATTAATCTGTTCCAATAGACCAAGTTGCCTTTTAACAGGTTTCAGCAATCAGCAAAGGCTGTATGTCTGCAAGTCTCTTGTGGATTCAAGACCTTCTTATATCTTTCTTCTCTTCACATTTTTATACAGGTTTTTCTTCCAGATCTTTCTTCCATTTATTAGAACAAATACTGGCATGAAAAATACTCTCTCTGTGAATTATACCCTATTAAATTTAACTTAAAAAGCAAGGATTACAAAAGAGTTCTGAACCACTACTGCAGTTTTCACACTGGTTGTATCCATTTGGGTTCCTGTGTTTTCTTTACAATCATGAAGATAAATTTGTTGGTATTTTCTTAATAAATTAAAAGTCATAATTTGGGGTAAGATCCAAAAATAGCACATAATCACCTAGAGCAGAGCTGAAACTTAATTCGACCCTTACACACAGATCAGTTGCAGTCTGGACTCTGACTCAATTCAAAATTACACTTATTAGATGCGACATGAATAGTGCAGGTACAGTCACCTAAACAGGGGTGAGGGACTATGGAATTTAAATTGCATGGTTGCAATCCAAGACAACCATGCACAAAATCTTTGCTCTAGGGATAAGACACTCTTTGTTCTTGGGTCCTTCTCTGTGTCTACAGAAGTGCTGCCATGAGCAGCTAACTGAGCAGAGCATCCTCATGCCCTATTTTCTATGAAATTAATTAGGGATTCTCATACTACTCATCCCTAGGGGTGGTAAATTGCTCTGGTACATGGCAAAGATATGTGATAGCTCTGGATTCAGCACAGAGCATTAAAAAATAATCACCACTTCCATTAGAAAATGAATGAGTGCTTGGGGAACCTTGTGCTTGTGGTGATGCCCACATTCTGTATGATGTATCACAGCAGGACCATCTCCTCCACGAACGTCATGTTTTTCACAGGGGATTCTGATGACACCCCAGCTTTGACTTATTACATGGGTGGGATATAAAGCTCACTGCTCCTGTCTTTCTCTCCGGATTCTCAAACCCATAAAAATTCTTTCCATAATTGGAAGATGAATTTAGGGATTAAGTTCATTACCAGTGTACCCATTTTTTATTTGTGTGTGCCATCCACTAACTTTCAGTGGTGAGCCCCAACACAACCTTTGTGTATTACTGAAGGCAGCTTGGAGCTCAAAACTTCTGTTGCAAATGACAATCAGTTATTTTTACTATTCTGTGTCAGTTTGGAAAGAAGCAGGTGGTATATCATATGTTGAAATGTCAATTTGGAAAAGCGTTTTCCTAGGTCATGCTGAAAGGCTCATTCTCTTGGTGGACTGCCCAGTTTACTCCTGTCATTGAAAAAATTAGGGAAGGCCTTATCCCTAAAGTTTGTCATCTATCAGCTGTGGTCTGACTGAACAGTTTCACTCCTGGTGGTAAACATCATAAATATTCCAAAATCCAGTGTAGGTGTTGGGGCTAAAAGGAGATAATGAGGAGGAGAAACTGCCAAAAAGAGTAAACTGCTAATATTTCCATACAATCCAACAGCTTGCCAGAAGTAATAGTTTGAACTTCTGTTCTATAGATTATGGGGAGATATACATAATCAACTATTTTATCCTAGATAAGCTCATTTCTTTCATTTAGAGCCCAGGAGGAAGAGGAATGCCATGATATCTCCCTCCTTCATCTTGTAGTCTGCTGATTAATTTGTAGTAATTCAGAAATAGCTCCAAGCCCTTACACCTGGTATACCGATCTCAGGGGTGCAGTTGAAGTCTCACCCCTATTTGAACTGTTTATAGGGAAATTATATTTATCAGCAAGAGCCAGAGGTTCCAACCAGCTGGCTGGAATGCAATCTGAAAACTGCAATGATACAGCAGCGCTTCTGGATGATGGTTTGTCCTCTCATATAGGGCAGAGGCTTGAAGGCATGAGAAAAGGTTGTTGCAACACCTGTCTGGGCATTCTGCTCCTTTAAAAATGAAATCCGTCAGTGTTCTTCTGCCTCTTGTATTTTTGTGGAAGTGCATGTGTAAAACCGGCAGCCAATGTGAGCATTAAAGTTTAAAGTGCACTCTCAACTAAAGGCTTCTGAAGACTGTGTATGTGTGTAAGGGGGTAATGCAGCCCATCTAGAATTTTTGATATTTTAAACTGCAATAGATTAAAGGAAATAGATGTGGAACCAGAACTCAGACCTACAATTGGTTTTAAGATCTTGTCTAACATTCTTTTCACTTCATTCTTCCTGTATGGGGAAATGCTATTACAGCATCCAGGTATGGACTGCTGTGCCTAAGTGTATACAAACCTAGAATAAAAAATATTCACTCCAAGCCCAAAGAGCTGTACTTCCAACTTCACAAAAGTACTTTGACAATTAATTTACAAAGGGTTTTTTTTCCAAAAAAAGGTTTGAGAAGAGAAGACTGATTAAACCCAGCATAATGTTGACAGACAGAAAAGACAAATGAGGCTTCTTTTCACTTAAGTTATGAGGAATATCAAGTGGCAAATGCCTTTTTTCCCACCCTAGCTATATGACAAAAGTCAAAAGGCAGTATTCTGAACTTCTGACATTTTAAAACAGTTTTCAAAACTTTGACTTTGGAATCAGATCAAAGTTATGAACATGGCAAAACAATCCCACCTAGAGTGCTCATGGGGTGTTATCTTTCAAAAGCAGTAAAATAGCTCATCTCCCTTTTCTGTTACAATGATTTCACTAAGTATCTTACATTTACTGCTGACATTGAAACAGTGAGAGATGTTTTTTCTCTGTTTTCCCTCAAATGGAAGTTTCTCATGAAATGATGAGGAACATTTCAGAGTTGTGACAGAAATATTAATAACTCTGCTTTGTCCAATTTTAAATATGTTTCAATATAGAGCCCTTCAGCATATAAAGCAGGAACATAAGTGCTAGTGTCTCAGAACCTTTTAGCACGCACTGCTGAATATACAAATGCACACGTTTCAAAACCACACAGACATGAAAATTTGCAATTCAGAAGCTAAACGAGTTCAATAAAAAGACAGAAAAAAAATCCTTTATGTCTAATGGCAAAGAACCCTGATGCTGCTATTTTAGGAAGGAAAATTAATGACCATTTTTAACAAAGGAAGCAGCTCTTCTCTGTAGTTTAGAACTGATTAGTAAATGGATATGCAGAAAGCTCTCTATGGAATTAGGCAAATATGAATCTGTGCACTTCAATCTATTTTATACATGTTCTGCAAGACCTCAACAACTAGAGCTAATGCTCCCTCAGCTCCATTGAACTAATTAAGCTAGGTCATTATACTAATAATGGGTTGCCCTTCTGTCTGCATTTATGGCACTTAGCAAGTCAGTGTGAGTGTGAATGCTTATCTCATGAAGGAGAGAGCTCCTGACAATGAATTAGATTAATCCGTCAAGAGAATTAATGTGACTTGATTACTGTTGATATCTGAAAAAGCTGGCATACACAAACAGGTATCTGCAGCTGAAGGAAGCAAGCAACAATACTCCAAACCACTGGGCAAGGCCCAAGCCTGTACTATTGAGCAAGGAGGTGGCTGACACTAAGACCTGGTGAGAGGCCAGGTACATGCAAAGGGTGCCACAGGATCTGAATGTTGCTATCAATGCTTAGGTTAACTCAGCTGGGTTGGTATTTTGCCACAAATAGTTCTAATGCTGTCTGTCATGTAAAAATACTTCATCTAATTAGTTTTCGCTTCTCTTCCTTCCTTAAGAGGCATGAAAGAGTGGACATATTTGAAAATTAACTAGGGAAAACTCTGCAGTCACCACCCCAAAAATATAAAATCAACCGTACTTTGGGCATGGCTTTGACAGCTTTCTTGTTCTGTCAATTCTTTCACCTCCTTCAGTTCACTTGCTGATAGAATGCCATAGACAAAGTTCCTAATGGCTTGGAACCTTAGTTCTTTAAGCTGATGATACTTGGCTGAGAACAGAATGCAATGATTCTTCTCTGTCATAAATATTAAAATATAACAGAAAGTTGATTGCTGGGATAGAGGAAAAGGTTTCAAAATCGCTGAAGTGGAAATTTATAAAGAACAAAGGTTTTCTTCTTGGCAGAGAGAAATACGCACGTGAGATGCTTTGTATTATGATTTAGTAAGAAACAAGTTTTAAAAAAAAAATTAAGTTTTTAAGGTGATCTTAACGCTGCCTCCTAAAAGTTGATGGGCAGTTCCAGAACTTTCTTTATAAAGAATGTAGCTTTAGAGGTCTATCCATAGCACCCAACATTTTTGCTTAATCATTAGCTGCGGCACAAGGGGAGAAAGACTTGACTCACAGTCTCACACCTACAAACCCACTATACTAAATTTGTTTTTCTCATAGATAGAGAAAGGCATGAAGTGATTCAAGTCCCACAGAAGTGTTCTTCAGCCTCTCCATGTCCCCTCTGCCCTCCCAACCACAGGCTGAGGATCCAAAGATTAAGCTTGGTGAACTGCCAAGGTAGGCACTGGAGTAGGGAACAAATTGTTCATATGGCTTATTAAACAAACAAACAAACAAAATGAAATGTCTATACAAAAGCTGTTTGTTTTAAACAGGATATACTGAAGTAATTTAAGACTTTATGGATATAAATTTGTTTAGGTATTTATCTGCAGTGTAACACTCATTTACAGATGAAGTTACTGGAGTGCTCTTAAGCTTCAAAGGCATGATTCATAGCACTCTTCTATGTGTTTCCTAACAATACATGGCAATATAGGTAGCCCTATCAAATAGCCATAAAATAGCTATTTGGATGCATACTAGCTAATACATACAAAACTCGGTAAATCTTGAGTAAAATCTCACAACATGGGAATCACTGGGTGCAGCTTGCAAAGGCAATATTTTACATATTAGTTACATATAATTATTAGTTTGACTAATGAAGTCTACAGAAGAAGGAGCTGTTTCCATGAACAGTACAACAAGAAAAAGAAAAAAAATCAAAACAAAATAATGTCCTGTGCAGGCTGTCTTAAAACATTTTTGACTGTTATTTCAAAATCAAATTTCCACAAATAAAGAGAAAAATTTTATTCATTGTGGCACTCTCTGCAAAGTCGGAAGGTTAAAAGAAAGTCATTTTGTAACCAAGCATAAAATAGGCATTCAAAAAATGATTTTGCTGGGAAAAAACACAATTTTTTCCACATTAAGATAACTTAAGAACATCCAAATTGATTTTTATTAGACTTCTCATATTCACTTCTGAGCTGACACATGCATGAGACATTCAGCCCCAAAGGTCACTTCTGAGAAGGCTATAAGTAACTGGGAACAGCATTGCAGGATGAAATGATGGCTCATTCCTGACTCTTACTGCCGGAGAGTGATAGATATTTTACTCCTGAGGCTAAGAGACAGAATCTGTAAATAAATTTTTGTTTCTTGGCAGTGCTGATGGCTGAAACATGATGTGATAGAGCTAGTTTTCCCAATTTTATTATTTGATTTAAAGCGAGTGTGGGATGGATGCTGGCAAGGCCCGTGGGCCTGTGTTGGAGGGAGCCCACCACAGGCTTTACTCCAGGGCCAGCAGAGGATGGCACAGGGCGAGCCCTGGCTCCTGGCACCGCATGGTGAATGGCCAAGCCCAGTGAGGTGCTCTCCTCCTCCTGCACGCTGCCCTGTCCCAGCTGCCCAGCACTCTGCTAAAACCTCTGCTTGAAAGCCCAACGCAAGTGTCGCTGGTCAGCCAGGATGTGAACACCTTATTCCCCCTCCCCAGGCTTTATTCTGTCCCTCCCCTCCTCTCTTTGGTGCCAACCTTAGTCACTAGGACTGTTTTGCCCAGAGAAGAGGAGGCTTGGGGGAGGTTGTAGCCAGGTAGGGGTCAGCCTCTTCTCCCAGGCAACCAGCGACGGCACAAGAGGACACAGCCTCAGGCTGCGCCAGGGGAGGTTCAGGTTGGATGGTTGGAGGAATTTCTTCACAGAAGGGCTCATTATACATTGGAATGGCCTGCCCAGGGAGATGGTGGAGTCACCATATCTGGAAGTGGTCCATAAATGACTGGACATGGCATTTAATGCCATGATCTGTTTGACAAGTTGGTGTTTGGTCAAGGGTGAACTATAATTCAGACGCCTTTTCCAACCTGACTGTATGAAAACAAAACACGAGAGGCCTCTGGTGAATTACAGCTTTTCTCCAGAGCGAATCGCGAGCTTTGCTCTCCATCCCAGACGGCGAGGACAGGCCAGCCGGCTGCCTGGGCTCCCCACGGTGGGACGCCAGCTCCATCCCCTCTCCCAGCTCCACGGCCCCGCCTCCTCCCCGAGCTGTCACGGTCCCGGCGCGGCGGCGGCTCCGCTGTGGGCGCGCCCGCTGCTGCTGAAGGTGCTGCTGTGGGCCGTGCTGCTGGCGCTGTTCGCGGAGCTGGAGCTCGGGCTACCCTACTTCGTCCTCTCACTGCTCTACTGGATGTACGCCGGCACCCGCGGCCCCGCCGAGCGGCGGCCCGGCGAGCTCAGCGCCTACTCCGTCTTCAACCCCGGCTGCGC
>VXAD01007025.1:60215-178186 GCA_013399195.1 Dicrurus megarhynchus
GCTATCGCCGGGACGCTGACGGCTGAGCAGCTGGAGCGGGAGCTGCACTACCGGCCCGCCGCGGGCAGGTAGCGCCCGGCCCGGCGGGGACTGCGCTGTGCTGGGCCGGGACAGCCGCCGCGCGGGGCTGGCCCCGCTGCCGCCGCCCCGAGGAAGGGCCGGGGCTTGGGGGGGAGGAAACGGGGTCTGTTCCTATGCAAAAAACCGCCTGAGCCTTACTGCTGGCCCCGAGTCCCCCGGCGCCGGCCGGTCCCGAATAAAGCCGTAGTAAAGCCTGCGCTCTGGTCTCGTTTCCTGGGGCCGGGCAGCTGTTTTGGCCGCTGTGGAGCGGCCCCGAGAGGCACGGCCTTGTCACAGCTGCGGCTGCCAGCGTGTCGGCTGGAGCTCCCGAGAGCTTTGGCACAGGTGACGGAACGGCTGGTGTTTGACACCTGCGGTGGAAGGGCCGTCTGCTGCTCTCCCCTGCAGCGGCTGGAACCCTCGTTCTGAAGAAGAGATGAAGCAATAGCCATTTAAGTAAAATAGACTAGTGCTCGGGGGTGCAGTGGTGTCTTTCATCTAAGCCAAACCTCTCATTAGAATTCCTTGTTTGCTTCATAGTACAGTTTTCACAATTTGTAAGCCAAAAAGGACGTACTCGTGGCAGGTGTACTTGTATAATCTACTGCTGTTTTTAATAGGTAGATCATTGCATTGAGCCCAGCAAAGTGGTAGTCACCCCTGCTCAAAGGATGTAAAAAACACGTGGATGTGGCACTTGAGAACATATTTTAGTGTTGAACGTGGTGGGGGATGCTACGTGGACAGTTGGACTTGATGATGTTAAAGGTCTTTTCAAACCATAACAAATTTTATGATTCTATGAAATCATTAAGTCGTCATTTTGACGAGAAGCTGCTAGAACTTGTGTCTCTGAGGACAGAATTGAGAAGAAAAGTCACAAATTGCTCTTTCAAATCCTGTTCCATTATGTCTTTTCTAATTTAACAGTTGAACACATTGTTAAGGCTTTACTCACCACAAGTTTCATCATTTGTTATAGAAGCAAAAGAAAGTGCTTTGAATTTAACTGCACTAGTAAGAGACTAATAGATTAAAGCACATACAGTATTGTTAACACTGCTAAGCATCTCTTAGTAGCTCCCCACAGCACTCTCAGAGTTTCTGTTGTGGGCTGTTGTATAAATTCCAAATGCTGCTATTTAAAGGCAAACACAGAATTTTGTCATTTGCACATATTCTCTCATCCTCCGGTAAAAACCCCTCAATTTTCACTGTTCTTACTGATTCCTTTTGACTCTATTAACATGCTGCATTTTGAATTTTATTAACGTAGGCTCAGCAAGGTCAAAGGCCTCTTGGTAGTGGACACAGACTTGCACATATAAAGCTTTCTTTCCTTGGAAGAACCACAGAGTGTGAATCTTGCCATTCTTAAGTATTCTAATTACAGGGTAAGAAATAGTCAGATGATACTCAAAACACCTGTAAGCAATGGAATTTTGTGAGTTGAAACTTTATTCACAACAATAAAAATAAACATCAGCATAATGTTTATGGGGAGTTGATAATCTGACTTCTTGTACAGTTCAATTCTGTCGGTGTTTTTTAAAACAAATACATGCAAATAAATATTAAATATAAGGTAAGATCAATGAAATTATAAAAATTCATAGCAGCAATGCTGGAAATAAAGTTTTCACTAACTATAAACTCTAGTTGCATTATGTCCAGGTGGATTTATAGCCTCTTGTATTTAATGCTTCATGAAACAAGTTACCACAAAAAGTGAGCATGAAGCCAAAAGGCACAAGAAATAAAAACTGACACAGTTCATCTGTTCCAGTGTTTTGTGTTGGTTTGCTTATTTCATGCTATTCAAATAAATGTACATTATACATTTTGAAATAGAGATGGCATGAATAACAAAGGCTTGTAAAAGGTTTTACTGAAGTAGATAAAGTATGATGGAAAAATTGGCATTGAGGCCTTGCTCAATCTCTAAATACACAAATACTGTAATTCTGCTTGGTGGTAATTACTTCCACTGAGTTGTTTTGAGAGGGGATTTAAAAATGTTTGAACAAGCAAGAGCTTAATTAGAGGGGGGAAAAATTTCCTCTGCAACCCTCTGCTTGGCTAAGACCTCGCTTTGCTACCTTACTTTTCTCTTGTATTCTAACAAAGCAGAAGTCACCAAGATAAGTTAACTGGGGTTACTCTTGTGGGCCCAAAGCCCTCAGTTCACAAATGAGTAGGAGGGACAAGAACAGTGTACTAACTCAGAAGCCCATCAAGCTGTTGAATCTTGTTTGTGACAGCAACTAAGTACACGTTTGTTATCACACACGGGAATGCTCTCTATTCCCATGTCTGTCCTCTTTCATTTATTACACACACTTGTTTGTCCAGCACAGCAGTGAGTTAAAACATTTCCGTAACTTCCTGTTGTCATAGCAAAACTATCACTGTGCCAACAGCTGCACAATCAGCAGAAATGTTTTTCCCCAGGTTTGCACACAACTAAGCAGGGCCCTAGAAAACCAGCATCCACTCTTTAATATTAATGAGTGAAATTATTCCCACCAGTGTGCATTATCCCACAGCTGTAAATTGCATCTGTCACCATGCTGCCCTTTCACCTGCCAGGGACTATCTTTAGTACTTTTTTTCCTCTTCTAAGCACTTCAGGGTAGATGTTAGATAGAAACAACAAGCATACTCTGTATGTAGAGGAAGGTAATTAATTAAATTGTAGGACAGCAGTTAATGTCTGCATGTAGTAGACAACTATTGTATTGATGGTCACACAACACAGAAGCTAGTTATTAAATTTACAGAAGAACCTGAAGTGCTTCATTCCAAAGTCAGCTCTGCAACTGATGTAAGGGAGGGAAGGCCTGGAAGCAGCCTGCAGAGAAGCCAGCATGCTGGAGCCACATAAGCCAGCCTGAGAACTGTGGTGGATTTCTGCAAACATGTCTTTCTCCCTGGAGCTCAATTAGAAGCATCATAGCAGAAGAAGGTAACACATTGTCTCTAATTCAATTCTAACCTTATGATTGCAAAACTAATCCATGCTGTTGGCAATTAGGATTCTAACACAATGATTAAATAATCCCATGCAAAGCAATCTAGCTTCAGGCAGGAAAGATGCTGAGTTACATCCCAGAATATCCAGTCCATTTCTTGGCAACAGGGGCTGTGAATGCAAGTGCAAAGAGACTTGAAAATAGGGGGGGTTATTTCTTCTGAGTAGTTGTACCTGCTATGCCACAGAAGCTGCTTACTTATTACAAGAAATCTGTGTACAGGGAGATTCTCAGAGCTACTCTGAGCTAGTCAAAGAGGCACTTGGCCTCTTTGCTGTGAAGAGAGCCCAAGTCAGAGTGGAGTAAAGATGTCTAAAGCTTTTATTAAGTGATGCAGTGGATCACCTCCTGCTTCTAAAGGTACTTCTGCTTTTTCCCAGCAACTCTTGTCACCATCAGGGAGGGAACACACTACACAGTGCAGATGCAGTCACTGCACGAGCCCTTGTTTTAAACAGGTGGAAAAAAGCTCATGGAGTTCAGGATTTTTTGTTTGGAGTTGTTGATTTTGTTTGGGGTTTTTTGGAATGCCGCTGATGGGAAGCAGGCAGGCTCTGGAGGATGGCAGCCCACCCCGGGCAGGGGGGCGGGAGCTGTCCTTGGTCCTGAACCCGCACCCTGTGCAAGGGCCGCCGCCCCCTCCGCGCGGGTGGGTACCTTGTGTCACGGGAGAGAAGGACCGAGGCCGGAGGGGAAACAAAGGGAGTCCACGCTGCCAACCGCCGAATCTTTTCAATGAGGAGAGGCTGTGTGCCAGTTTGCTGCTTCTTTCTGTGTGTTTGCACCCACAAGAAGCAGAGCAAAGCTCAGACAGGGAACGTTCTCTTGAAATACCAGTCATCATCCCATCCCTCTGAACGCCTGTGTGCCCACCAGGTGGGCAGACTAGCACTGACAATGAAAGGGCTGTGCATGCAGGGGACATTTCCATCCATGTCCACAGAGATAACCTGCAGCTATTCCTAGCAGAAGAGGCTCCTAACAGATACTGCATTTTAGTTTTGTTTGGGTTTTTATATATTTTTTAAGTGAAGCCTAAAAAAAAAACCAAAAAACATAGTATTCAGAAGTGTTCCCTACACTACCTGCTGTATATTGATAGACCTTCAGGATGCTGTTCTTCACCTACCCAGAAAAAAGGTTAGCATATTTTCAACTTTAACTTTGGGAAACTCCTGCTACAAAACTGATCCTTCCCTGAAACACAAGTTGCGCCACTAAATTATTTTTTTCCTAAAATGGTGATGGCACCTTACCCTATCCCCGGAAAAGTCTGAATGTATTTTTTGGCAATAATCATATTCTATATCCTTGTAATTTAATCAGTCGATCACTCAGCTCGCCCACTCAACAGTAATAAGCCATTGACCCTGTGGTTTCAGACTGGATCAATGCTACGCTTAAGTTTTGGACCCCTGGAGGCTTTGTGTGCAAATAGGAAGAAACTCTTTTAACTTACTTTAGACATGATCAATTTTTCCTCTGATGTGTTGATTACATTAGCAGATTGCTCTCCCTAAAAACCTTTGTCCAACAGCCTGCAGGCAATGAGCAGCATATGCTTAAGTTTCTCGCTGGAGATGGCAAACTTAAGCCACTTACTTGGGTATTTAAGGGTTTTCAGGTATATTATACAGTTCATTGTTCTCAGTCTGATTCACCTGCAGAAATCTCAGCTGAATGTGGCCTGACAAGTGGCAGCATAGACACTGCTGCCTACTGTGCCCCCACTACTGATGCTGTTGGCCGGACACTTCAGAGGTTTCATACTGCTGTCTCTCTGGACATACAAATGTTCCAATCTCCAGCGCTCCCAGCTCTTCCGAAACTCCATCTGAACCTAACAGAAGTAAAGAAGGAAACAAAAGGAATGACTGTAGAACAGATCAGCTCTTTAAATTACTCCATCAGAAAGAAGCAAGGTTACCACACTACTGAGAAAAGCTGGAAGTGCTTTAAACCTGCAATATTATTGCTTCCAATTATCCAATTATCTCATTAATCCATTGTAGGCCATTCCGCATTTAAAATAAAGATGACATTCATTTTCACTTGTAGAAAAAAAGCTCTTTTATGCACCAGAAAAATCTTACCTTCATTATTTTGCTCTAAATTGTATTCACCTGCAATACTGATTGTACTCTATGCCCTACCAGTACTAACAATTAAGCTGACTTTGCTTATCAGCCATGAAACAGCTGAAAAGACTGGCTTCCTGCTCACTATTGCACCACAGGTATTCTTAAGAGTTCTAACTTCTGGTTTGATTTAAACATTATTATGTTCTGGATTATTTTTGTTCTCCGAATATTTATGTGGATTCTTTTTATTTCATACAAAACCAAATGTTTATTCAGAATTGAAAAAAACAATTAAGCAGGTTAAAGACCGTACTTATTCCCCCTTTTTAAATAGCAATTACAGTATCTCATTCCGTATACTAGCTTTTCTTAAAGCTACAAAATATGCTCATCTAGTCACAGGTTCTGGGTTGTACTGTGTAACCTCTGCACTCATTTGGAAGCTTATCCCAGACTTTATAACTGCTAAACACAAACAGAATTTAGATCTCCCTGTTTCACAGGCAAAGTTCTTGCCACTTGACTGAAGTAAGAACCCCATTAGCTTTTAACACATAAGGCAGAGGACATGAAATTGCACCCTTGTTACTCCAGATAAAAGGCAGGAGTGCAACCACAATAATCAGTTCATTATGGTGTGTACTTCAGCCTGGAAATAAGTTCACTGTAGGTGGGTCACTTAAGGCAGCCTTCCCTGGAGAGATGCTTTTTCTTTTATTTTAGGAACTTGTACTGACCACCAAGAGACTAAGTAGGTTGATGGCAGTTTCAGCACAGGTTTGTCATCATGCCCAGGCTGCTGAAACCTTCATATTCTGAGGGAAACTTTCTAGGGAACCAGCTGCTGTATGTTTGCTTTCTTTGCTTGTTCACTGTGAAATACTGAATTTGAGAGGCAGTCCTAAAAAAGGAGCAAAGCCTTACAAAACTGTTTTCCCCTGGTGGGTACCTCTATCAGTGCCTGTCAGCTCTGGGCTACAGCCCTTGTATCGAACACTGTCCTGGTGGAACTGTGTTTCCGACAATCTGTCAGAATCCAGAATCTGACCTCTGCTGTCCCGACCAAATGGGTCAGAAGGAAAGATGCTGAGACAGAAGCTTGTATTTTACCCCAGTAAAGGGGGGTCTGTTGTGTCAAAAGGTACATAAAGACACCAGAGAAAGACTCTGTGTCTGGGATCACTTGGCACAGAAGAATGAGGGAGAATGGTCAGGTGAAGGCAGAACCATAGTGTCTGCAGGAAAAGAATTGACCGTATTACCACTCCAGTATTTGGCATCTTTTGTGGGCACGGAAAACAATAAGGCAGCACTGGGAAAAAGCTGTTGCAGGCATTTACTGGCAAATCCTGAATGAAAGCATGAATGTAGTGACTGACAGAATAAGTCAATGAGCAATAGAAATAGGTAGGTACCTTCAGGTCAGTCAAAGGGAGGAAATGAGTCTTTAGTCCAGCTGGACATGACAGGCTTGAGCTATGATACAAATAGCCTGCAAGATTGAGATAAAGTGAATGGAAGACCTGAATAAAAGACTGTAGGAATCACTGTATCTTAGGAACAGATCTGAATGGCATAACACCAGTTTTCTCTCCAGGGGTTAGGAAGAGGGTAGGGAGCAGCTCTGCTGTCTGCGTTGAATTGAGCTTCTGCCTAGATGGCTTTGAATGTATAAGCAAGGGAATAGGTTAAGACTTCTTTTGCAGAGGCAGATCCTGAGCACAGTAGTAGATCTACAGATCTTTCAGCAAAATAATTATCCTAGTAACTTCCCTGTGTTGATAAGATTCCCCAGAAATAAGCTGTACAGGAAAAAGGATACCAAGAACAAAGCTCCCATGATGTGCTGATTTTGGCTGGAGGAGAGCCAATTTTCTTCACAGTAGCTAGTATGGGGCTGTGTTTTGTACTTGTGCTGGAAACAGTGTTGGTAATACAGAGAGCTGGAAACAGTGTTGGTAATACAGAGATGCTTTTGTTATTGCTAGGCAGGGCTTGCACAGTGCCAAGGCCTCTTCTGCTTCTCATCCCACCCTGACAGCTGGCAGGCTGGAGATGTGCAAGAAGCTGGGAGGACACCTGCCTGCCAGTGGGAAGTAGTAAATGAATTCCATGTTTTGCTTTGCTTTTCCTATTAAACTGTCTTTATCTCAACCCCAGAGTTTTCTTACTTCTCTACTCCTTCAAATCTCATCTCCATCCCACCAAGAGGGAATGAGCAAGTGGCTGCACGGTGCTGGCTGAGGTTAAGCCATGACATGTGAGAAAGGGGAAGAAGAAAAATTTTTATGTAGAGTATTTTAAAAGAGAAAGGGAAGAGGTGGGAGAACTTGAAAAAGATGGTCATGGAGATTAAAAGTTGGAGAAAGCTCTCACAGAAAGCTGCTAATTGAGCTTTATGCAGCTAATGGGGAAGAAAGTTGACAGTGTGGCAATGAATCTGGAATCTGATTATAAAATCCCCCTAAATTTTGGCAAAAAAATCTCAACAAATCATAGTGAAAGGAAAGCAGGTCTAAAATGGTATGGAATGGAGCTGATGGAAGAGTTTAATTAATAGTTTGTATAGAGAATGACAAAAATTAAAAGCAAAAGGGAGGATTGAGCAGTATTTCAAGAACTCAGGAGTCCTGGCACCAGGACAGATTCTTTAAAGTAGAAGAGAGTGAATCATACTTCCATTGCAATAGCAAGAAGGCAAAAAGGAGAACCAAGACTACAGAGAATGAAACCCAAATCATCCTGAACTAACTGGCAGAAAAAGGCAGCATCTCTGTGGTTTAAAATATTGCTTATAGAAAGCAGTAGTAACAGCTGGAAAATTGGTCATATTAAGCCTAGCTCAATTTTGAAAAGAACACTGGTGGTAACAGGCAGTTTCATGAGACCCTACCGTTGGCTTCAGAGCAAGTTCAGAGAAAATCCAGAATCTTTCAAGTGAAATAAGACTGAAATATGAACATAGTCTAATATTTTTTTCAGAAGTAGGTATTAGAAAAGGACATTAATGTCGCTTCTATCTTCAAGTCTTGATCTGGGCACTAGGACTTGCAAAGAACTTTCATTCTGTATGGTTAAGGAAAAAGAAAAGGAATCAATGAGTTGGAAAATATAAAATGTAGACTACACTGCAAACAAGGATAGTCTTTGGACATATACAGTGTGTCAGAAGAAAGCTTCTCATTTAGTCTAGGAAATGAGTTCTCATATAGTTTATAACAGACTTTACTTAATCAAACTCTTTACATAGATTTATTTTATGGATGCTGATGACCGGGCTTGACAAAATTTTACTCCTCTCTTTTAACAAGAGTTGGAACAAGCAAACTAATTCATCCTGGATTGTCTCTCAGTGAAGCTGAGCACATTGTGATTAGATTTTATGAACTATATTACAAAGGCAAGAGAATTACAGTAACAAGAGATTTGCAGGATCTCTTAGAAACATAGGTAGGCTATTACACAGTAAGCTCCCTCAAATGAAACAAGCCTGACTGTTTGAGGCCTTGTAATAAAGTCTGGGTTATGATGTAACTTTGCCCTTATACCATGTGAAGGAAGTTATTGAGCATTGCACGAGAGGCCTGGCTGCAGATGCACAGGGGATGTATGAGCAAATGCCAAGGTGAATCAAAAGAAATACATGATCCACCAGCAGACGGTGCTGCATCTCAGGACTGAAGTACACCTGTAAAGCCATACAAGGAATTTGAAACAAATGTTCTCCAATTCATGACACACAGCAAATGACATTCATTCACAACAGCAAAGCCTGCTGCTACTCACCTCTGATTTTGGTAAGCAGTACAATTAACAGATTCACTTCAATAAAATCTTACCCACAAGCTACAAAAGTGAGCAGACTCCTGCAAGGCTTAGTTCAGGATGCCTGCTGCTTTTCTGTTGACTCCAGCCTGGCCATAATGACACGAATAGCACATTTTTCTACTGATTCCAATTCCTTGATGAGGCCTGTCTCTCAATAAGTGATCTTGAATTACCATGTCATCGTTAAAAGTAGATTTAGTGTGAGTGTAAAACATATTGATGTGCATTTAATTTAATAATGTACTGCCACATGAGTAGTGTTTGCTTCCCTTACAAACCTGGCTGCTGAATGAATGAATAACAATCACTTAGAAGGTACCATGAGAGATTCCTGCAATACTGAAACAGAACAATACCCTTTCCCTCTACAGGGCTGGGATTCAGCAGAAGCCACAGAAGATGGTACTTGCAATAAATTAACTCAAAGCCAAAGGTCCATTCTTCTGGGTCTGTTGAATTTACCACTCTCTGAAGAGAACTGAATTTCAGTTTTAATGAGAGAGTGATAATGTCTTCAAGCAGCTGGGCCACAGGGAAACCAAATGAAACCAAACTGTACAGCAACAGCCACGAGGATTCTCCAACTTCACCAGCCAGCTAAGCTGAGTTCATAGAATAAAATGGGCTCCACTCCCAAATTCACAAAAACAAGCAAATAAGAAGCACTATAAGACAGATTAAGAAGAGTAGCTATAATTCTTAATTAAAGAATCCCACCAGTGCAACCTACACAATTGTAAGCAACACTATTTGTGAGATTCCACATCTACAAATAGTGATCCTAAATTATACTGCCTGAATTCCCTCCAAACACATTTGTCTGATGAGTTATCCCATGGAGCTGTGCAGGGAAAGATCTGTAAAAAAAGTCCTGAACAAGGGCAATTTAGCAGTTCAAGACCATTTTCAATTTCCTTTTCCTATGGTGTATGCTGATAAGGCAAAGTGGAACAAATAGTGTCTCTCTTACCTCATTATTGATGAAACAGTAAAGAATTGCAACCATCAGCCCCTGAAATCAACAAAAAACAGAAGAACAGTGAGCAGAGCAGTTTCCTCACTTGCAGAGGGCTAGAGGCTCCACACTGGCATGTCCATGATAAGACTGAAAGGTGGAAATCTTTGGTCCCTGTCAGCTCTAATGGCAGAGTGGAGGTTTAACCAAATTGTGTCTCAAAGCACATGATATTGGGAAAAAGGAGTTGCTGTTTTCTTCAATCTATTATTTTTGTCTAGTGATTTCTTTCCCCTTCTTCTTCCTTACCTGGTTTCAAGTCATAAACGCTTCATAAGTGAGCAATTCACAGCAGTCTTAAATACAGCTCTGTGCTTGATAAACAGGGAATGAGTGACTATGCAGGGAAACTAAAAGAATAATGATTTCCTTACACAAGGAGACTCATTTGAAATGGCCTTACCTAAGGCAACAGTTAAATAAAAATCACAATAAGCCTACACCCTCCTCACATGCAGTTACAGCTGGAGACAGCTACCTCTCACAGCACAGATTTTTCAAGGACTATAAAAACACTGGAGAAAGCACAAAATGTGCTTTCAGCAATGTCATTATACAATTACAGGAAATCACAGACAATTTTCTTATTGCCCTGAGGTGAGCCATAGGAAGTAAGTATTAATATGTGGACAGGAATACCAGTTTATTGTAGTAAAGTTGGCTGTTAAAAATTAGTCCTTACACCTTCCTTTCCACTACCATAATCCTGTAACATCGAGTGCTAAACTGAGAAATATAAGGAACAGGGAGCATGTAATGAATGAGAGAGAAAGCAGGTCCCCAAATAGCAGTTAAAAAATATCTTATGCCCATGGGCACACTGTGAGTGCTACCTGGAATGAAGCAAAGGAGAGCTCAGTAAAAAGCTTCACAAAGCGCAGCATCCCTCTGGCATGCTCATCAGTAATAAAGGCAAAGATGACCTCGTGGGTCCCCAGCAGTGGGATCAGAGTCAGCGTAGACTTGGCCAACCTAAGATCACACAGAAATTAAAAAACACAGTGCCACTGAATAGACCATTGTTGATCCAAATGATCACTGGGAGTCACTGTTTCTGCATTCTGTTTCTGACACAGTTTCAGCTTTGGTAAGTCACTGCACCGCTTTGTGACGCAGGGTCCTCCTCCAGAGGCTGCAGGATAAAAACCTCCTCAAAATAACCTTAGTAAGTTCCCACAGTTTTAACCTCCTTCATTGCAGACCATTTCTTGGTGAGAGCAAAGCTCTGTATCCAGCTACTGGCTGTATTTCACCTGGAAAACCTTCCAAACTCAGTAAGAAGCCATGTGCTTTCTTGTACCTGCAATGTCTTTCCTCTGTATTCTTTTCTCCACCTGTAATTGGGAAAGACAATCAAAACCTACCACCTTGATGACCTGAAAGACATAATCTATCAATAACTGGAATATTTAAAAAATATCTTGGCAAAGGGAAGAGTACTTGCTATTCTTTCCCACCTCTACAGTGTGTTAAATCCTCTAACCATTGTAACTACCTGTAACTGCAGAACACTTTGTCAAAGCAATCAAACTGTCTTGAAATGAGTGATGGCAAGTTCAAAGACACAGCTAGCAAAGGATGAAAGACAAACCAACCTGAAATAAATTATTTTTCACCTGTGAGAGAGTTCAAGGTACACAACCACAGGAAAAAATTCACAAGAATGATCCTTAACTCTTAGAGTTAAGACATACTGCCAGCCACCTAACAGGTTAGTGAAAGATGCCTGAGGATCATGTGGGAGCTTCCTGGGCCACAGAAGTTGCCAACATCTCACAACAATCTGTTTTGAGACAAGTCAGTAGACACAAAATCACTCAATTAGCAGGGCTGTCAGACCATTGTAGATCCTGAGGGCTATTGGCTGCTACTCTGAATCATGTAATCATTCAGGTTGGAAGGCACCTCTGGAAGTCTCTGGCCCAAATCCAGTTCACAGCAGGTTACTCAAGGCTGTGTCCAGCCAAGTTCTGAGTATCTCCAAGGTCCTCCAAAGCCCCTCTGGGCCTCTCTTCCAGCATCAGACCACTCTGACCGTGAATTTGTTTTCACCTGACAAGCAAATGGAATTTCTCTTGTTATAACTTGTGACCTCTGCCCTTCTCCTTTCACTGTGACCCTCTGAAAATACTCCATTTTCTCTACAAGTTGGCTTGAAATAAAAACCTCCAACTCAGACAAGTCCTCATCTTTGCTTTGAACTCTCAAGACACATTAGGATTTCCAAACTTTCATGTGAGGTAAAGAAGGTAGGTAACATACACAGCAACTCTACACTGAAAAAAACACACCAAAATACATGCTGTGTCTAGTTTAGAAGGCTGCAGCTTTGAAATACTCAATGTCAAAGTAGCTAAGTCCAGTGCCAGCAGCAGTCCAGGTACCACAGCACGTAGCTCCACACTTCAAGAGCTAACGTGTTATTCCTACATTGTTTTTCAGACTGCAATATAAAAGTCAAGATGCAGAAATGAAGGATGCAACCATGAATCTTAGCAAGGTGATTAAATAATAGGAAGAATTCAGACATGCATAGACTGAAGCCTGCAAACCAAAAATCGAACATTTCTGTGATAGCCCTGACATTTCTCTTGAAACATCTCACGCATTCAAGATTGAAAGTCTGTCCCAGTAAGAACTGTCAAGAAGAACAAGCAGCAAAACTCAAAATGATCCCACCTTGTCTTCCTTGAAGTGAAAGCTTTTATTTCTATCAACTCACATTATTTTGTTCAAATTAGAGTAAGATAGGATATTTCAGTTGGGAGGAACCTACGACAACCACCTCTCCAAAACTTAAAGTATGTTCTTAAGGGCACTGTCCAAATGTCTCTTAAACACTGACAGGCTTGGGGCATTGACCACCTCTCTAGGAAGCCTGTTCCAGGGTTTGACCATCCTGTCAGTAAAGAAATGCTTCCCAATGTGCAATCTGAACCTCCCCCCAATGCAGCTTTGAACCATTCCCACATGTCCTATCACTGGATACCAGGGAGAAGAACCAAGCACCTCCCTCTCCACTTCTGCTCCTCAGGGTGTTGTAGAAGGCAATGAGGCCATCCCCCTGAGAGCCCTTTGCTCCAAACTAGACAAGTCAAAAGTCCTCCGCCACTCCTCACAGGACGTTCCTTCCAGCCCTTACAGCAGCTTTGCTGCCCTCCACTGGGTGATTTCAAGGACTCTAACATTCAGTACTTGCATATGCTGCAAGTATTTTAAAAGTATCTGCTTAATTAATATTCATCCATACTAATGGAAGACTAAAGTGACAGACATCAAGCCTTCTGTTTATAACACAGGTGAAATACCTGCCCTGGCTTCACTGAGGCTTTTCTGTGGACTCACTGTCCAAGCAGTTACATCCATGTGAGACACCACACCTGTGCATTACTCCAGGGCTGTAATCTTTAACCACCTTTGTCAACCCATCCCATTCATGTATGTCCTTGTCTGCTTTTATTCTGATGCGCTTGAAAAGTGTCAGGCCACCTTATGACATACCTGCATTTTATGTCAGTTTTGCACATCAAATTAGCCTGCAGTTTGGAGATGATGATGCATATAACTCTGATGAAGATGAGGAAATTTACCTGGAGAAGTGAAAAAAGAACTTACATCACTACCAATAAATGCACGTGCATAAGTACTCAAAAAAGCTGGTTTGTGTATGCATGTGTAGGTCTCTGTGCATCCTGCTACACAGCAGCTGCAGAATTTACCACTGAACTCAACTCCTTGCTAAGGAATTGTGGCGTAAATACATACTGTGAATGCACAAGCCACCCTTGAAAACACAGGCACTTCATTACACAAAGCAGGGGACCCTACTTACTCTCTGGGGAGTGAGACAGTAAAGCTGTGGGTTGGCCCATTTGCCTTGTCTGGAGGTCTGAGCCTGACACAGTCTTGTGGCTGCAGAACAGGGCATTTCTACACAATGCCACACATTTTGTGGCTCTTTCACAGCCCAGTACCTGAGACAGAATCGTTGGTCTCCCTGAACTACCTTTCACACCTTCTGTTCACACAGAGTTAGCAGCAGTGCTGTTCTGTTATCATGTCCTGCCACTACAACATCACAGCATGTGGCCAAATTAAAGAAACAAAATGCTAGTCTGGAATTTCAGTGACAGAAACCAACTTGGTTTCATAAAATCCCATTTCTGAATGAAAATGTCAACAGCCTCAGAGGTTATTAGCCTTTGGACATGCACAATGGCCACGTGTGCATCTTTGTACCATATCGTGCTGTTCTCAGGGAAATGTGCCATCTCACAGCACGTGTCTCAGACTCACCCCGATGGCAATGAGAATGGGCAGTCTGATGATCAGCCAGTAATTCATGTTATAGTTTCTGGTCCAGCAACTAGTAAGAGGACAAAAAGGAGATGAAGGAAAAGTTTCAGTACATTACTAAAATCTCTCACTTTTCATTCTGTTCCAGCAATGGAGATGGAAAACAATATTAAGGACTATATACTAGGAAAGCACATCATGCTGACATGGAAACAGATGCAGCTACTTCTTAGAAACACTGAATGCTTTGTACTATCGCAGCTATCATAATCCAACTGGACACTACTCACCAGCCTTTCTTGCCCACTAATGGCTAGCTCTCCTCCACAATTTGCTATGAATTATCATCCATTAATTGTGAAGATTTACTCCATTAAAACCAAGGTCAAATTTGTCATTTGGCTGAAAGAAGAAGGGGAGGAATCTGTTTGAGTCTGATCTTTCTGCTGTCATGCTAGCCTCCTCGTCCTGCACTATTTTTTATTATTCTTAGTCTCCAACGTCAGATCATCTTATTTAATTGCTTGTTAGCTCATTATCCCATTACTTACCATCATTATTCTCATATCAGTATTGAGATCAGTCACCTATTTTATCTCTCCTTATTTTCAAAAAGGAGTTACTAATTTCAACCAGGGGAAAGCAATTGCAGCTGCAAACTCCAGCTCCTTCAGTACATATAAACAAGGTTTCAGGCCCACGGGGAGTTTAAAAAATTATAAACAAGTAAAATAAAAAATGGGAGCAACAGTTCCTAACTTTTGCTGATCTGAACCCTCTGCCAAGTGAGTAGCATGCTGCAGCAATATAATACTTCATTTTCCACATTAATATCATTTTAGCTTTTTTAATTCCTGAATCCTTGAGCAATACGGGAGAAAAATGACAAGAAAAGTCGTGGCAGCCACAGTTTGGGATCACTGGTTTGAAGTGAATCTTACACTGAGGGTTTGTACACCTAGTTCCTTTTGATCCCCCTGTGGCCACAGCCAGCCACCATCACTGCCTGATGAGCCCTGTCTGTGCACGATGGCCCAGGTGCTAGGGCAGTGCTCATGTGCCACATCGCTTGCTGCTGCAGTGACAGCATTCTTAATATTTCTATGAAATAACTTTGTTAGCCTCCTGCTCAGCATTACTCAAAAGCAACAGTCACCAGTAAAGCCAGCAGGTTTCTCAGCTACACAGGCTTTGAAACAAACCAGGAAACAGCACTACACAAACATAGGTTCCTTCCCAAAAAAAGGTTTCTCTTCATCTCCAAATCTGTTCTGCCAAAACATACATATGCACAGTTTTCCCTAAGGCTTCTTAACAGACCTATGAAAGATCAGCATGGGTGATGCTGGTGCAGCTGAAACCCTCCCCAGCCTTGTAGTGGGACAGTCTAAGAGAAAAGAGCAAACCATGCAGCACGTGGGAGGGATCCGTGCTACAACCACACACCCACAGGTGCTCACGTCCTGGAGAGGAAAGCGTAGCAGCTTGGCTGGGGCAATGCCACATTCCCTTGCAGGGACTGCAAGTCTGAGAAGGGCTGGGGATTTCATTTTTCTTTCAATTTCAGTTTAATGTGTACAAAAAGCATATTATGGCCACCAGCAGCTCTACAGCCTCCAATTCAATTGTATTTTAGGTATGGGGAAAAAAGGTGTGCAGACTGTGTGCAGTCAGTGCACCTGAGCCAGAATCTGAGTAACAGAACTTCTTAATTGGTACATGTGACTGGGAGCCAGCTTCATGGAGCCTTTGAAATTAATTTTAATTGAACACCTCAAGACTGATGGGATAACAGGCATGGCTGGAAGTGGAGTTCTAATTTTCTCACTAGCTGCAGTAGATGCAGAGGCAATTAAAAAATTTCTTTATAATAACAGAGGCTGAGCAATTCTTTACATTAACTCTGCCACATTTCTGTGTGGGTTAATTTGCTTCCTGTGGCACACATCAATTTTAGCTACCTTTAAATTTATACAAATATGTGCAATAAAAAAACCATTACAGGTCAATTAAGGTGTCATGACTATTGAAGCATTCAGAAAATAAAATTGGTAGATCTCTACATGATTTTTTGCCCATCTGTGCTTTCTGTGATTGCCACACTGATAAATACACCAATATCTATTGTGCTTGGGATCTATCCCTACAGTTTGCTCTGCACCACTCAGAGGATGCTTGGCAACTAATAGCCTCAGAGCCATGAACGGAGAATCTGTCCAGTGAAAAAAATGCTACTGGGATGTTTCTGCCTTTGCTTATCAATCCAGTATTCCCCTTCTAAAAGTGAAAACACTGAATTTTTACCTTGAATTGCTACATCTGAATGGAAATAAAAAGGATTGAAGGCTGACTGTTTTGCTCCCAAACTTAATTGCAGACAGAAGCAAAAATGTGTAAGTATCAGGGTTGTAGGCACAGTCTAAGAACAACAGCTTGCCTTTAATTGTATTCGTAATCTAGACAAAATATTGTTCAATAGCTCACTTTTTAAAACAGTAATTGCATGCTAAAGGAGTTTATACTTGCACATGTAAGGAAAGAAGAAGCCAGTGTGCAACCAAGTCTTGCAGGCTTCAGTCCTTTATTCAAATTGCTATGTTCACAGGACTGCCTCAAATTCCCAGCCCTGACCACATTTATTTCCAGTTATTCTTCATAGCTAGGGAAGTAGTTAAATCACAAATGAAATTTACAGCCTGCTGCACAGTGACAGAGCTATGGCAAACAGCATGAAAGATACCCCTGGCTGCTCCAGCAAATGCCTGCCCAAGGCACAGAAATCTTGCCTTTCAGAGCAGCTGCTGCACGTGGTTATTTATTGCTGTATTTTACAAATATTTAGACAAGATTTAGAAAATTCAATAATGTGCAAAATTGCCCCTTTTAAGGTCTGCTGAAGGCAGTGAGTGACAGTTTTCCTTAACAGAAAACATAAATCAGCTCTGAGCACCACATAATGTGGGAGGCTCAGCATGAGCACTTTGAATACATTTTCTACATCAATGGGAAGATAAGCCCATGCAACGTCGCCTGCTCAGAGGCTGCATGGTCTCTACACCTATTCTGATAATTTCAACAAAACTTGCAGTACATCAGTACAGCCACAATCTTGCTACAGAGTATCATCAAGTCAACCTTGGAAAGGGAAGTAAAAAAACCCTAGCATTGCTTAAGCCAGAAAAAGCAGCTTTGACTGAACTGGTTCAGTACTACGAGGAACACAAAAAAAGAGCTGGTTCTTAATACTCACAAACACCAGAAAACAGTCTGGGGGTGGCTCTGACTAAACTGAATTTTCACATTGTAGCATCTCTCCAGCAATGATTCTGTCTGGGAGAAAAAAGAAAAGAAAAGAAAAAAAAAAAAAACCTCTACAAAAGTGATGGCTGGGTAGTCTGGAAACTAAATAAGAGGAAAACCCATTAAATAATAAGTTAATAATAAAAATGAAAGAGCATAAATTTATTTCTTTCATCACAAAGAAAGCTACCCAAATATTTCTAGGCAGCCACTGTCTCTAAAAAGAAGGAGCCACTTTCCTCCGTTTTGTTGTTTTTTTTTAAATAAAAAGAAACCCCAATAAACTACAATGCTATTTGGTATATAAAGCATATACCAAGGTAATTTTTTTCAGAACAGCCACCATGGTAAAAATGGACAAATGTATTTGGTGTTCTCCAGCAGTCTTGTACGTGACACAGTCGACTTCAGCAAGACTAACATAAGCAGACAGAGAATGTGCCTTTATTTTAAGAAAATCTAAATAACAGGAGCTTAAACAAGAAAAGGCAATCACTTCTCTGCTGCTAGGCATAGGCTAATCACTACAAATCACAGGCAGAATCCTGTGGGAGGTTGCTGCGTTCCTCTGAAACAACTGTAAAGCCTACTGCCAAAGGCACAGTATCAGGAATAGTCTTGGTTGGGTATGATGACTTCTATTGTTGATACTGTAAGAACAGAAAAACAAAACATACCTTTCCTTGACCTGCAAAAGAATAGATTCATTCAGACATGCAGAAAATTCTGATCAGAAAAAAACATATGCTCCTTTCTGAAATGTTATGCAAGACCTTCAGACAAAACAGAAGCAATTACGTGAGGTTTCAGCACATTGCCAAAGCAAACCACACTGAACAGAAAGCAAACAATGACCTGCTGGTGCACACATACAGCACAAATGAGATAGTGATAAAAATCAGAACTAAACCAACCCCTCATCTTCATAAAGGTACTTGACAGTTCCCCAGAGGATAACAAACAGCATTGGCACACCTGAAAAGAGAGGAGACAAGGCTGACATTGACATTGAGACTGGAAAAAGCAGAGAGGAGGACAACTCCCCCTGCCCTCCCCATATTGATGAGCAACATAATTAGCTGGTTGTCAGGGTTGCAGCTCCTATCCAACACAGAGAGCCATGAACAGTGGGCTCCCACCTAGTTCCCAACAGGCATGAGAAACGAACAACACAACTACCCCGTAACAGGCATTCACCACTTATTCTGTGGATATTTTCACAGAGGGGCCAAGGGAATTTAATTTCTGGAAGCTCTACTAGCTTCTGTACTCATGCTAGAGAGGGGTGCAGTGTGCTCTGACCAAAACCTTTGAGTCCATATTTCTGCTTGTCACCTACACTGTATTCCAAGCAGGACCAAGCTCAGGCTGTCTGTTGGTGTTGAGGCTAGAGCACAGCCAGCCCCACAAGCCCCCCGTGGCAGAGGGAATGTGGGCACACCCAGCAAGTGTCCTCCCCACCCAGAGAAGTCCCAGTTCTGGCTCTGGTACTGGCGTGGACGTGAGTGGCTGCAGCAAAGACAGCAGACGAAGCTGGCAGTGAGGAGAGGCTTGGCCCTACCCTCACCTGTCAGTGCATTGCTACGGCTGGTCAGTTCATCTGGGGTGTAAAGGGCAGAGAGACAAGCCAAGTAAGCTGGCACTCATTACCTGCTTTACAGTGTCAAAGGCTCTCTAATTTCTTTCCTTTAGGAAGAGCCTAGATCACAAAAAATAATTTTGAAGTGCATCTACCAACAAATACTCAGTACAGAGAATGTTAAAAAAGCACACAAGGAAGAAAAGCAAGTTGTGACTCAAAAGGCAGGATGAGGAATTTGTGCCTGAGGATAGACCAAGATGGTCTAATTCATCCTTGGACAGTGTCTGATGCTGCATGTGCATTGTACAGAAAGAGTAACATTTAGTGTACTTTGTTACTTTATTCTTAAGAACGAATAAAGTAAGGGACTGTAAGAACATCAGGCTGCAGCAGTAAGTTCTGCACAGGGCAAATCCACAGTTCATGGCAGCAGAAGCCACAGGGAAACTGGTGATCGATCTCCTGCAGTCTGAACACCTCAAGCAGTATCTTTATTGGGTTTTATCAGTAAAAAAACCTTCTCTTTTGTTGTACTGTAGAATTTGTCTGCTATCAGAACAGCTAAATACTACAGACACAGAATAACAATATTCTCCTTAATCACTTAATTAAAAAAAAGACAGAATAAAGAGCAGCAAGGAAAAACCACCAGTAGTTAGAATAATAGCAAAGATAATGAATTGAGTAGAGATTATTTGGGCAAACAGCTACCATGTTCCATGGATGTACTTGATACTGAGAATACACAGTATTTTGGGAGCAAAGTTACCAAAAACTCTATGCTGCCTTGATAGTGGTATAAAGAGAATAAGAACAGGCTCATTGCACATCACTTCCAAACCAAATGAGACTTTGATTCACAGAAACAAATTATAGTTTGAATTATTAATTTCTTGACTTTGCTGAGCATTTAGACATCTGAATACAAAATCTACAGGATAAGATATGAACACTGAGAGCACAAAGGCTGTTTGTCAGTGGATATATCATTTGATAGATCAAGTGATAATAATTTGTGGCTATCTCTGTCTTCTGGATACATGAGAAATCTCTTCATGTTTAATCAAATTACTTGACATTTGAATTGAGAACGTATTATTAACACTATATTTCAAAAGAGCCTAACTAGAGGGAGGCTGAGATAATAGAATTGCATCAGCTACGCAAATATTATACAAATTAATAGGCAGCACATATAAAGCAACTTGTTCAACATTCTCTGCCCACTCCCACTTGTGATGCACACCACTGGTGTCTTGGTATTGCAGCACTATCAGTCACACTATTTTCCATGCTGGCAATGCACATTTTAGTCTGAGACACCAAGACTTAACAGTGCAACACATACATGAATTTACACTGATGTTCAAACCTTATTACATGGATACCACCTGACATCTACCAAATCCACAAAGCCTTATCCTGAGAAATGGGTGGTTCTGGAGACTGTCCGGGACACGGTCCCAGCAAATGGGAATACACGCAGCTTTCCAAAGCCCTAGTGAAGATCTAAAGAGGAGACTGCCCCAAGAACATTCCCTAATTCACTTCAAGCCTGTAGAAGCCACTCCGTAACAGCAAAAGAGCAAGTCTGAAGCATCTCTGCAAGAGCTGCAGTTTGCAAGGATCACTGAGACTCTCCAAAGACTAACTAACAACCTTGATATCTAATTAGCCTGCATTAACTGGCAAAAATGCACATATAATTCTGGCTACTTCACTTGGTCAGAATTCTGTCTGGTTTGAGCAGGCAGTGGACATAAACCATGTACAACTCCTTGAATAAACATCACAGATGACTATGTTTCATTAACAGAATCAGTGCTGTATTCCAGCCATGGGCTTCCAACACAACACTTTTAGTGCATTTGAGTTTCAGTCCCACACTTATTTCTCCTGCTGCTGTTATTCAAAGTATATCAGATACCCAAGAAAAAAACTGCACTCATTTATAGCATGCATTTATTTAAGGTGTAGGCTGAACTCTTTCTGGTTTTGCTTTTTTGTACAGAAAGCTCTGAGAATGATCTTTTCCTAGATGAACTGACCAGAGAAAGGTCTCTGAATTCTGGAAATGGTACTGTCTACTTTTTCTTCTGTACTTCATCACCGCTGAAGATGCCAGAAACTGCAACAGCCTGCTCATGATAAACTCTGTGAAGTTATTCTTGCAGGTTGATAGCTGACCCAAAATCTTTGAACACTATATGATGATTATGAAATCTGTCAAGTGTACCAGGAAATAAGCCTGCTGACAGCTCAGCTAATAAAGTTCAACTTCAAATGACTGGGCATCTGAATTATAAGCTGCAATAATATATATTATGGATTATGAGAAAGTAATGGAACTGCCAAATCAACATCTGAACACCCCACTACATAAATAAGCAGCACAACCTACTCAGTTTCACTCTAGTGTATATATTCTACACCTGGCCAAATGTCTGCACAGTAAGAAAAAAAAAGTTGGAAAACCAGTCATTTTTCAGAATGACAAAATGATGGGGTAGGTAAGAGAACAAAATTTTGAGAAAATCTGCACAGACTGACATTTTCAGAATGCTCCACTATCCCTAATGAGAGGGGCAAGAAATTCCGGGGGCTGCAAATGGAAGTTACCATGTGCTGATAGCAGCTTGTCTCTTCATTTAACGGGTCTGAGATATTTTGTTAATGGAACAGAAAAGCTCAGGTTCTGGAACCCACGAAGTCCCCGTTACCATGAGAGGTGTCAGCAGGTGGTGCTATTCCATGCCATCTTTTTTCCCTTACCTCCACGTGCAAGCAAGATGCCATTCCATTCAGACACACCGCATTTGCAGCTTTGCATTGTACCTCACTTTACATAGAGGCAATTTCAGGGAAGACATATGAGGAGCAAGAGAGGCTCCCCTCATCCTCACATGCTGATTAGAGATTCTTCCTGAAGTAAATTTGTCTCTGCAGGACCAAAGCACTGCCATCCTTAAAGAAGGGCGTATTCGGAACACAGCATTTTAGGACTGTTTTCAGTACTTCAGCTGTAACCTGACATCCCTTGTTTCCACGTGTGATAAGTTCAACCTCTGAGACAACCAGGCACACAAACCAGAAGGACACTACTGCTGTCAGAACAATTCCATTCCTCTTTTTCTCAGAAAGCATCCAAGATACTCTGACTTGATCAACTGATTGATGAATGAATGCAAGAATGATGTGATGAGGAACTGAAAGAAATGAAAAATTAATATTAGTAGATTTACAAAGAGTAAAAGCACTGAAGATGTGAGAAGAAAAGACGGAACATTGTTTTTCTTCCAAAGAAAGGGAAAACACAAAAGAGTTTAATCTAGAAGACAAAGAGAGAAGACAATTAAGTGGAATTCCTGACATGCACTTCCTACCATGACCGGTCTGGATACAAAACCTATTTTCACATCCTTCTCTGAAACACAGTTTTCATTTGAAAACAGAAAAGAAGTGGTCAGTGCAATGAATGCATCCTGTTGCTATAGTGAGCTCATACTGGGCTTCTAAAGGAAGGTTTCTTACTGGCTCTGTTCCAGTCAGATCTTCCTTGCAATCAGGATGTAGATTTTGATGCCCTAGCCAGGCTTCCTGCTTTTAATAGCTTCATTCCTCAAAGTATTCTTCCTTAGAGCAAGTTTGGATCGCCAAAGCTTGGTAGGAAGCAGATTATTTATTTTTTATGGCAATTTTCCTGCTGCAAGTGCAACTGGGTGTAAAATTGCCACAGAAGCTCAGAGAATATTTAGCTGTTTATTAGCATTTTCTTCTTAGCCTTTAGTGCTGAAAATGTTCTCCTGTCATTCTTCCTGTCTGGATGACACTCAGAGTCACTGTGGGATATTCCTGTTGTTTCCCCCTTCTTCCCTCCTCCCTACTCCTAAATGTGAACAGGTCCCTTTCCACTAAAATCTGCTGATACAGCAGCATTACAGTACCAACTGCTCTTCCCCAGAGACTACTTAGTACAGCACTGATAGCTGAAAGTCAATGTCAGGCTCAGCAACTCCTCCCTTGGGCTCAGACATGATGAACACTGGGTTGGCGTCCTGGACACTCAGACCAGTCTGCACATACCGAGAAACAAACAAAACAAAAAAGTAATGATCTTGATCTCTGTAGTTAGGTTGGGCGTTTTCACCCCCTTCTTAAAAATGTTTTTTCTTCTCTCTAGAAAGTGAGATCCATGGGCAAGGATTTCTCAAGGAAGCACCAGGTACCAACAGTGTACAGCAGCAGATTTTCTTTTCTGCAAGTGCAAATGACTACGTGAATCAACATCTGTTTTAGCTGCTGTTGTGCTGACCCCCAGAGTGAAGAAGGCCTCTCACCAACCTGCTCTTCCATTAGCCTATTAAAAATTTGGGGGGTTTGATGCTGCTAAATGTTTTTGCCTTTTTTATTCTCCATCAGTGTTGAAAGTGGGCTATACAATTGTTCTTGCAGTAAGATATGTGGAACTTAAGGTTGACACAAACGTATGAAAGTCTGCTTTGACAAAGAAATAGAAGACATAAGCAGGACATATTCCACATTAAATGAATTAGGAAAAATTTAACACTGCCATCTCAAAGTCCAGTATGGCATGGAATCTCAGCAAGAAGTGGCCATTAGGAATACAGTTACCTCACAAGTAATAGGGAAGCTTTATAGAATCCTATCAATATACATGATGTCAGTATAAATTACTCCCAGTTTATGAAACTACATTAGTTTTCATAGGCCTGTCAAGATTTTGTAACTTTTCTAGGTGTTGTAAAGTACAGTAACACAAGATAGACAGACTTTTACCTTTATAAACACTTTAACAGCAAAGAATAATTACTCATTTGAACATATAATAGATGGATTACTGTCTAATAACTGACTTGAGAACTGACCTGATATTATCATACAACAAAAATGTATTTGGAGTATCTTGGAACAGCTGGTCTACTGTGGGATGAATCTGACAGAGAAGGGAATGAGAATCTTTAATCATAGGCTTGCCAAGCTTGGGAAGAGGGCTTTAAACTAAGGTTTCTGGGGAAGGGGATCCTTAATCCATCCCACTCCTACCAGTTGGATGCCAGTGCCAGTACCTGCTATGATCTCACTGGCATCACAGAGACATGGCGGGATGGCTCCTCACTGGAGTGTTGGAACAGAATGCCACAGGCTCTTCAAGAAGGCCAGGCAGGGGAGAGCAGGAGGGCATTTCACAATGTACATCAGTGGCAGCAGGAATGCATGGAGTTCCACCTGGGGATGGAGGAGGAGCTCACTAGGAGCTTATGGGTCAGGATTAAAGGGAGAACAGGCACAAGTGACATTACAGTGGGGGTCTGCTACAGGCTGCCTGAGCAGGAAGTCCAAGCAGATGAGACCTTCTGTAGACAGACAGGAGCAGCCTCACAGTCACAAACCCTGATCCTCCTGGGCGACATCAACCACTCTGATATCTGCTGCAGGGACAACCCAGCAGGGCATAAGCAATGCGGGAGTTTCCCGGATCACACTGATGATAAATTCCTTCTCCGAGTGACAGAGGAGCCAATGAGGAGAGGTGCCATGCTGGACCTTGTTCTCACCAACAAGGAGGAGCTGGTGGGGAATGTGAAGCACAAGGGCAGCCTTAGCTGCAGCGACCATGAAATGGTGGAATTCAAGGCCCTCAGGGCAGTGAGGAGGGTGCACATCAAGCTCAGTACCCTGGAATTCAGGAGAGCAGACTCTGGTATGTCTGAGAGTGATCACAGTCTTCAGTTATAATTGTAAGAAATAACAACACGAAGTGACTATGTTTTTGAGCAATACAAATATGAAATTTTTATACATAAATATTCATCAAATGATGAGAAATGAACAAGTTGAAAAATTATCCTGTAAGAAGACAATTTATTAATGGAACAAAGGGTCAGAGTATCAAATCAGCTCTGACAAACAAATAAATATTTAATTTTTGTTCCAGCTTTTTTTTTTTTACAGTTGATTAATTATTTCAAAGAGCAGAACACTCTCAGTTCATACAGGAACCTACTGTCTCTCTCTGAAGCCTCAGCATTACACTCAGGCTATCACGCAGCCCAAAAAATCAAATTAAATAAAAATCTTCTGAGCATTGCATACAGCAGAAAGTCACCTGGTGAGGGACTTGAGCATCCAAAAAATGGAATCACCAACGAAGACACCGAAAGAAAGGGAAAAATCTTCATATCTTTCCACTGGTGAGAGATGAAAGTGTTACCTGGTATAACTAATCTGAGAGCACTGAAATAGCAGATGCTTCTGCATTTAAAGGCGGAGAATCATTGGCAAGGTTTGCACATGCAGAAGAGCATATCGAAGAGCAAGAAACTGTACAGGTAACAACTGAATGGCACGGACAAAGCTTTTCTAGAAAGCTTGGATGAAACCCATATATCTAGTGCCAAGTTCTTGTATTGCTGCTCATTTCCACAAACTCATCCAGAAATTCAATATACAATAGCAAAACCACCTTTGTAAAGGAAGAACAAAACCAAAATAATATCACCTGTTCCTGCCTTCTTCTTTTGCAGGAGACAAACTCTAAAAGTGATTCAGACCAAAAGCAGCCTAACCCTTTCTTATAAAACAACACGATCCCCTCAGGATTTGACTAGATATAATTTTGTTCTAATTTCTTTTCCATTTCCTTTCATGACCTCAGTCAGTGCTTCAGGATAGCTCCCCTTCCCCCTTTTTTAAATTAAATTGAGGGTCTGATTAAAACATATAGTTCAAATATTATACAAAATGGTGCTGGTTTTGCTGCATGCTCAACATAAAAGAATAAGGAAGATATAGAACTTTAAATAAAACTCTCCAGCAGGAAATTGCTATTATTTGCATTTATATATTTATTCCTATCGATATGTCCGAAAACCTTTCCTCCTTATACATCACTTTCCAGTAGAATTGGGTAATTTACAATAGGACATTTATATGCATTTTTCCAGTGAACTAATCTGCTAAAATATTCACAAATGAAATCCATAAAGAGAGGAGGAGAGTCAAAGCAATTTAAATGTTCAAACAAGCATCTGTGAAAGCACTTGTAGTATTTACTTGTATTTACTTTCACCTTTCCATAAGTGGCCAGACTCCACCAAAAGGGGAGGGTAGAGAAGAGGAAGGGAGAGAAAGCAAGAAAAGTACATGCACGATCACTCAAAAAACAGGATTCATCCCAAACTGTAATGTATTTTCAGGTGACCTGTACAGTGAAAGAAAGCTTTAGCATTTCTACAGAAGGTGACCCTTGCTCAACCAACTGATTTCGAGGCATCACAGTCCTTGATTTCAAGCACACACATGCCCACGGCACATGCACCCTGACCTTTTTTTCCCAGACAATCCCTATTTGACCTGCACTGTCCACTTAGCCAACCTGACAACTCCCTGCTAGCAGCCCCTTGTTCATCAGCCCCTTTGCATCACCCCGCCTCATGCTGCCACCATTTCTGTACTGCTGTCCTCGCCCAGATGCAAAGCATCATTGCTATTTTGCACCCCAAGTAGTGAACATGTCTTTAAAAGCAATGGGAAATTTTCAGGAGATGAAGCAGGGCAGCCCAGAAAAGTCCACACCCAGCTGGAACCACGCACACATAATTTGTTCTGGGAAGCTGATGTCCTGCAGGAAAAGTAGTTTGCCACTGGTTTGGTGAGTTTCTGCAGTGTCCCACAGCCTCTGTGCCATGAGCATCCAGGAGCTGTGACCACACCCTCCAGCTCAAACAAAGTAAGGTATTGGGAAGAAAAAGGGAATGCAGAGTGCGGGACTTGAGCTGGGCAGCATTAGGACAGACAGACACACGACTTTTCCTGTTAAATATCTGCCAGTGCAGCCACGGGCAGACAAACGGAAAAATCAACTCACCCCAGCCAATGCAGAGATAAAGGCGGAAAATCCTCTGCTCAGAGAAGACAGAAAGAACCAGCAGTGTGTACAGGTACATGCCTTCCACCAGCAGCCAGTAGTAGTTTGCAGCCACACAATACTGCATCATCACAAAGACCAAACGGCAGCTGAGTGACCCCTGTGACGGAAGAAAGCACAGCCCAAATTAATGCAACAGGGACCGAGAATCAAAAGATACTAACCCAAAAGACTGGTTCTCTTTCCTAATCTTGCTGCTCAAAAAAAAGCTTCCTAAACTAATCACGTATTTTATTGCTGAACGGGCAGAAGCCAGTAATAGGTGCTATACACAGCAGACAGACGCTTTCAACAGCATTACTCTTTTAAAAAAACGTAAGTACACGTTCTGTATTTTCTCCTCAATAAGCAATGGATTATATTTTGAAAAGCACAAACAAAGATGAAAAGAACAAGTGAAAGGCACTCTATCAAGCACAGTCAGTGAATCTTTCCCTTTCCTGGATATTCTATTCTGCAGTTGAGCATTTCTCTATTAAAAAGAAGAGAGTGGATGCCAAAAGGTTGACTATTTGCCAAAGCCAAGGATATTTTCACAGAATAGCAACGTTGCCCAGTGCACCCCATTTAAGTGCAAATTCTCTCATTGCTGATAAATTACAGAGATGATCAGTAAGGCTTTAGATAAGTATGAAAACTGATTACCTAATTAATATATCCAACAGACCTGATGAAACCACTATTGAGCAAACCATGTGTAAAATCATAAAGTCTACGCTTTTTGGAAAGAGGAAATGACTGACAATCCAACACAAACATTTCCAAACCATTTAAGATGTGTTTTACAATGTTATTTTCTGGCAACTGATACACTGCAGATGAGGAGAAAAAAATCAACCATCATATGAGATTCACTAAGTCATTTTAGCACTTCTGCCTTAGGCAGCGTCAGAAAAGGATGGGTACTAAGCATGCATCAGGAGAGTTTCCCTTTACAGCTCCAACCCCGTACCACAGCAGCAAATGCCATACCCATGTTTTAGTATTACAAGGGCTATACAGATAATAAAGCTACCTTTCTTTGAGGATTCAAGTGCATTTTGCATTCCAAATCCAAATGGGGGAAGGCACACTTTCATCATATTTACAAAAGAGTTGTATATCCTCTCTCATCAATTAGAAGTATTAATTAGCCTGTTCCTCCAAAGCTTTTCCAAATGCTTTCAAATTTGCATTTTAATCAGATGCTTCCTTTTTTTCCTGTCATCAAGAGATTATATAGAGATGACCAAGAACAACCAACTTATCTGGTCTTTAGACCAGATGGGCAGTTCTATCACAAAAGGTGCTGGCTTAGGAAAATAAATGCCCTCTTGTCACTGCTAGATGAAATGAAACTTCAGCATAGAAAGAAGATACAGGCATTGGCATATGTATACATATAGGTGTATATATATATTCTTGTTCCTCTGTCTAGTGAGGGCAAGCTTCCCACAGGTAGAGAAACATGTCATGCCATCAGCTGAAGAATTAAGTTACCTGCTGTCACGCAGACACACCTCAGTGATGATTCCAATATCCTAAGAACGACCACAGTGTCTGCCCTTACCTGGAAGGCTATAAGTCCTTCCCACTGGTACTCTTGTGTGGCTGTGCTGTACATCCACTTCACCACTGAGTCTTTAATGAAAACAGATATAGCCCGGAGGATAAAAGAGGTGAAGAGGTTCAGGTGAATGTAATTCCTCGTGCAATGCAGATGTCTGTAAAAATAAAAATCTAGTCATGATCCACTACCTACATAAAAGATGCAACATCACACACAGGACTGAGAAAGGGAACAACAGGCCCTGTAGGAAATCAGGAGGCACCAGAGGAAAACCCCGTGACTTGAGAATGGCTGTAGGGATTTCAAACTGTCTTTGGGAAGAAAATACTATCAAGGAAAACGCATTCAAAACTTCAGCCCTCAGAGCCAACGTCTGGGGAAAGGAAGAAGATAGGTGTGTTAAGAAAAAAAAAAAATTTCAAAAGCTTAAAAAGGGTAAAAATAAAGTCATTTTCAGAAGGCTTATCTGAAAGGACTAAAAGAGTCAAGTTCCACATAATGCTGAAGCTAATTGCTTTGAATTGACCCCAATGTCACTGTGCAAGTTTACCTTGGCAAAGCTCAGGACTGGTGTGCAGTGCAGCTTCTGGCTGTGCTCAAACCCACAATGAAAAAACATCCACCTGCAAATCACCCCGTGACAACAAGAGAAAAATCTGTATTCAAACTGCCTCCTGGGAGAATTGTAAATACTTTCTGTAGAAGTAAAAGGAACAGATTTTTCACCTCTGCATAAAGAATTGGAAACAAAAAAAAACCAAAGAAAAAATCCTCTTGAATTTCAGCAGCCAACTGCAAAGACAATGAAATTGCTACTTGTCAAAAAAAGAATGTTAAGGGATAGCAAAAGAAACTGCAGTCATGTAAATGGCATCCAATTGCAGAGCACTGTCAATATTTTACCAGCCTTATTCACAAACATTTTTCTTCCAGCTCTGCAAGGGTACACACTTTACCTCAAAGGAAGTTACTCAGGGTATGACTTTTTAGATGCTAAAAGATAGATGTAACATATGGTAATCAGCAATTATTCCAGCAAAAGTTTCAGTGAACTGATATTTTAAATGTCTGGTTTTTACAGCTCTATAAATTTTGGTAGAAAAATTGACTTGGTCTGAAAGTTAGAGATTTGCACTGAAGAACAACTTGTTTTTCATAGGTCATATAGAATTTTTTGTAGTTTTTTTGTGACTTTTAAGTCACAATTTATTGCAAAACTTACCTATTATTAATATTTATTTTCATTAAACTCAAAATTCATTTGTTGCTACCCTTCAGAACTGCTACACATTTCAATCTGATTGAAAAAGTTATGTAAATTAGGCAATTGAAGAAAATAGGTTGCAAGTAGTTACTGAGTATTTTTGCTACAGGCAATGCAAGTTATTCAAATTGTTGCAGTCGTGAAGTTATGGGCCTAATTCAGATTCCACCACTGAAATTACAGATTTTCCTTCAATTTCTTTCAGAGGATGCAAAATAGGACTCCAGAGAGAAACTGTTTCCTCTCTTGTATCATCTTTAAAGACAAATATAAAGGTTATTCTGTGGTCTAAGAACTTAGAGAGGCCCATCAGTATTTGCATGCCATTAAATTAGATTTTGATCCCCATTTGTTGAGGCTGAGCAGCTCTGGGGAGACGAGCAGAGATTCCAGCCAGAATTCAGAAACTGCAATTCACACAGGAGTAGGTCTCGTATTTCATGTGCTCCAGGACCAAGTTGCCTCCTGGCAAACAACTTAGACTGGAGAACACAAAATGGATTGATGGCATAGTTTTAACAAGATTCTTGGTAACTCTAACACGACCCTGGAACCTCATTTTCAAAATGAGAAGCACACAGTTGTGTACACTTCTCCAGTCCCTGCTTCACAGTTGAAGCAAAAAATGCTAAAGCATCACCACACAAAAGTCAGGGCATCCAAATTCCCTCTCTCCTAGCAGTCCTTGGTGACAAACTTGCTCTTTGTTCCCTGAAAACATCCTTTCTTCCTTCCTTCAAAAAGTATATGGTTGTGCTCTGTGACCTTTACATTTAGGCTGCTAAGATTACTCAAGAAGTGTCATTGATAGGTGAAACGAGGAGAAAACAGTTATCCTGGGAGACATTTGGAGACATCAAGACCATCTGGTGTTTTTTCAGAAAGGTTCCAAAGTTGCACAGGTACAACACATACAAATCATAATTATCACATGGCATTCACAGAGGGTGAGCACGTCTCTGGATTTCTGCAGTCATTTTAAAACTTCTTTGATATTGCCCACCTGTGCTTCTCCACTGGAAGAAGAAGGGATAATACAGTGCTAAAACATGTGGTACAATATGAGAAGACTTGCATTATTTTAGTTTTGGAAATTAGAAGTTAAGAGGCATGACTGACCTTTTTAAATACATAAGGGAAGAAAGGAAAGGGACTGCCTTCCTAAAAGTGTAGCACAGGCACCAGAGCAAATGATCACCTGGCAATGATAATTCTTCAGTCGGGGAAGGAAGTTTCTTAAGGATCAGAGCACTGAAGGTTCCTGACTTGATTTCAAATAAGAGTACCAGGAGATGGAACACTATACATTTTTAGGAGGCAGCCTCATCAGCACATAAGAGGGATGGGACCTGGCTGTAGAGAGAAGCAAGGAGCAGGACTGCATAGCAGAGGGACGTCCTTCCCGCAACAGAAGAGGATCTCATCTTTGTGTTTTCTAAGTATCAGTCTCCGGTGCTCAGCACCCCCAAACTGAAGGAAACTCTGGCTGGAATCACAACATGTCTTGCATTTACAGACCAAAAAATAAAGATCCCTATTAGAATCCAAAGTTGTGTTTTGGGCTGGTTGGGTTTTTTTTTTCTTTTATTTATTTTTTTAACCAAACACACACAGTGTATTTTTGGCACATGCAACCAAGAGCGTCTAAATTTTTATATGCTCCGTTGAATTTGCTGGTGCAAACCAGGATGAACTCAGTATGTCACTATGGCCAGCTCACAGCAATTTATTTCACATAAATTTTTTAAATTTCAAATTGGACTCCTTTCCATATTGTGAAAGAATTTCTGAAAGTTCTCCAAAAATGGAAGATGTGTCAAAAATCCATTTTTGCACACCTTGCATGTGAGGGCTGGGATTTATGCTCTGTGTAACTCCAAGCAAGGCAAGGTGAAAATTTTTCTCCTAAATGTTCTTGCCCATCTCAGACTTGTGCCTCATCTGCAAGGTGACACCATGGAGGAATGCTTGCATCTCTTTTACTACCTCTTCCAGTGGAAATTTCATTGAAATAAAAACTAGCCTAACAAAATATTCCAATTGATAAAAAGTACCTGTTCCACATGTTCATATGGGTAACTGCAAAAACTTGGCAATTTTACTTGCATTTTGAGAAGGAATTATTTTAGGAAGGAACACAGAAGTGACAAGAGAGAGAGAAATAATGATGTGATGGAAGGAGGGAAAAAATAATCAAATGTTTCTGTCAAAGTCTGATACTGTCATACAGAAAAACATAAAACCTTTACTCCACTCTCTTCAAAGCTTTGCCAGTTACCTGAATCCAAGAAGAATGGCAGTTGCTATTACAAGGGCAGAGAAGGAAAGAGCATATCCAATGGTGTATACGATGGACAAATTCAGGAGCTGTTCTTCTGGTGCATCCTGAGAGCATATAAAGAAGATAAGAAAAACAAAAAAGTGGAGCAGGAAAAGAGAGAGCTCATGGCCTTCAATTGTTTTCTCCCAGCTACTTTCTAACTTCCTTAATGACAATCAGAAATCATTCTCCTACTTTCAAGTTTAAATGCACATATCAAATCAGTCTTCCACTTTCCATAGGCTCTAAAGAAATAAAAATTTAATCTTAATTCCTCAGCTGCTCCCAGGTGTTCGCTCAAATAGATGGGTTTTTCAGCCTGGCTAGAAAAATAGATAATATGACATTATTTCATAATAAAGTTGTAGAGATATGAATTACCACACAAGCAAGTCTTAAAACAGATGCCAGGAAGCACAGACACAACTCAGACCTGCAGTAAAAACAGCAGACCTAATCTTTTCAGACTTGAGCACTTCAAGCAAGTCTCCTTACTGTGGTAATGAGAGGGGTCCTCATTTACACTTAGAAATGCAACAAGCCAGGTCCTATTGGATGATTTGGAGGCAAAGCATGCCTTGCATTCACATGGCTAAACCCCTTTCTGCCCCCAAATAATCTGTCTTCTGCCTCAACTATGAAACCTCCCAGTAACAAATCACAGCCAAACAGCATCTCATGATCTGGGTGTTACAGCACTGCCTGAGAGGGAGCGACCTGGTGCAGATAAGAGCAGTGGGGGCTCTCTTCAGATTCACTGAAAACATGAGTACCGAGACCCTTGCCCAAAAATTCTGGCCAAAATCCTTATAGAGAAGAGAATTACTTGAAAGGGTACAGGCAGCTCTGAATTATAACACGCTCTTACTGCTCAGCCTCCGAGGCACATTCGTATTCACTGTTCTAGTTCATCTCTAAGCATGTATCTTTGTCTAAATAGACTTAGGGATTTTATTTCCCTTCTTCAAGCTGGTAGCTCTGCAATTGACTCCTGGGACCTGTGCTGTACAAAGGAATACGTTCCTTGTACTTCATAAATTAGGTACAGTTATTGAGATGTACTTTGCACAGCCAGGAGGATTTAAGGTGAACATACAGGCTGCACCTCAGAGATTTGCTAGGTTAATGCTTTAAAGGGAATGCTATGAAAGCTGCCTTATGGAAAGGAAAATCTCTTCGCTATCAAAGCTTAGGCAAACTACTAAAACCTGACAATTTAAAACATGTACACAGATGAAAATGACACCATACACCTAAATTTATAAAGATTCGCTAGCAAACACTTCGGAATTTGTTTTAGTTATATTTGTAATGTAACACATGACAAACTTATAAAAACAACTTATTGTTCTCGCATGCCAGATGCATAAGCCAAAGTCACTATGGGGCTCTACATACATTAGCTGGAAAACCAAACATGGCTGTTCACATTTCAGGGAGTGACACCATGTAAATGGGGTTTCAGAAACCAGACCAGTTCATTAAAAAGTGGAAGCAGGTGCCAAATGAACAAGTGCTACCATTAGGTATCTCAATCCTTGGCATGTCCCAACACAGCTCTGGAAGAAATCATAATGGCCAACAAGGATAAGTCAAATGCCAGGCTTACACATTTCATTAGGACACTGTGCTCTGCTGGTATAGCACAGAACACAAAAGGGACAAGGAACAAGGCTTTAAGTCAAAGGAAAAGGCTAAAATTCACGTATTTGGAGAAAACTCTCTTTTCCAATCTCCTCCTAGTCTGCAGCCATTTATTCCTTCTGAAGAATGAGGCACTGAGCAATAGGAACTACTGAGGGCATAGATCCTGCAGCTCTTGGGACTTTCATAAACTTGAACTGTTTAATCTAGGTAATGCACTAGTTCCCAGTACCCCAGGATACAGAGAGTGCACTCAGTTTCTGTAAGGAAAAGCATCGCCCTTGGAGGTTCACAGTAGTAGTGGTATCACGTGTCATGGGAACGCACGCAGTGCACTGGCTGACGCCAATGGCTGTCAAAAATCCTCTGAAAATCCCTATGCTCTCCTTCATTTGGTGCCAGGCATCTCAGCTCCCTGCAGAGTAAAAAGCACGAGGGCAAGAAAATAACACTGACAAGCCTAATTCCATTGCCCATGGAAAATGAAGGTATAAAGACAAAAAAACCCCAAAGAAAAAAAAAAAAGGCTGGGATTGCCCCATGCCCAAAGGTGAAAAAGCAAATATCCTTCAGTTCAGTTCATCTTAATCACCTTAATAGCTGCTAACAAGACAGAGAGAGCAAATGGTCACTATTATAATGATGTGACAATAGAAAAAAGGCAAAGGAATAACATTAGGTCACTCCTGCAGTTGAGCTCCTTGCACTGCACCGCAGCTGGGATGACCTGAGTCACTTCTCTTGGCTCTCACGTATATTTAAACATGCTCTCGTCTATGCTCCATGTTCCCTTTGTTGAAGGGGAGAGACCTGATGTCCCTTACCATTAGGCTCACTGAGGTGAGTCAGTAAGGATTACTTTGACAGGACAAAAATGCATGGGCATCAACAATTATTTTTTTTCCTCTCTTCTGCTTTGTCTTAAACAACAGCAGCAAGATGGGAGGAAAATGGGAAAAACACTTACCTGGTCAGAGGGCTCACACTCAGACAGGTTCCTCCAGGGCAGGGTCGAATTCTCCTTCAGCAGCCAGGTCCCCTCCAAGGTGCAGAAGCGGTACACCTGCCCATGCAGCACTGCCAGGAGCAAAATGAGCCACAGGGTCAGCAGGAGGAGAGCCTGCTCAATCGAGGAGCAAGGCTCAGAGTGGTCTGCATCTCCATGCAACCCTCCTTCCTCACCCCTCGCTCTCCTGGCTTGAGGGGGAAGCTGCAGCATGGCAGGGGAAGTGCTGCACCTGCTCCCTGCCTGCCCCCAACATTCTGCTGCTTGTCCCCAGGGCCCCAGAGCAGCTGCCAAGGCATCAGATGGCTCCAGGACATGCTCTGGGACAGTCGCTGACCATCCCACAGTAACAAGAGACTGAAATAATTGCCACCATCTTTGTGTGGATTTTACAACATGCATAAACTCCAGCTTGGTGAAATACTAGATTTTGAGACATACAAATTCTGGGAATGTTAAGCTTCAGCTATAGATTTTACATGGAAAAGAAGGCGCACAAAGACTAAATACACCTTTTCTTTTCTGAAAGCATGCAGATCCAGAGAAACCTCAGAACAGATATGCTAACACAAGCTCGCCAAAATGTAAATTCTTATACAAGCATCTGTGCTACAAAATGAAGCCATAATTCTTTTCCTAAACTACTTGTGTACTCTTTATATTCCTTCTGTCTACATGTTTGAATAACAAAATCAGCAATAAATTAAACACCTTTCTGGAGCAGTTAGCTGCTTGATCTTGTAAAAGCAAGTACATTGAAATGGTTCATAGTAAAATCACATCAGACTGCAGCACCAAAATAAAAAATGCAAAAGGAAAGGAGCACTCAGTCCATGTATGAAAAGAAACTCCCTCTCTAGTGTCTGGAGTTCTGGGGAAATCTAACAACTTAGTTGTGTACATAAGCAACCTGGAAGTGTCCTGGTAGTACAGTAACAGTGTGAGCTGCTTTGCAAAGGAGGTTTCTCACTAATCACATTTTTGAGCCAGTAAACTGACCTATTCTATATAATGAAGCTACCCCTCAAAAAGCAATGCTGGGTCAATCCCTCAGCCAGGGTTAGCCTCTACCCAGGCAATATTTGGAAAAATACACATACACAAATATTCTAAGGTATAAGAAACTGAGTTAGGAGGATTCAGTTCTACAAGTGCATCAAAATACCTCCCAATTACAGCTTTTGCTCAAACACAACCTTGCCTGCTGCAACTTCATCCTGTTGTCAGCTCCCTCCTTACTGCAAACTAGAACTCATCAGAATTTGGCATTTCTGTTCAATGGGAAAATTTTAAAACTTACTTGAAATTCTAACATCCCAGTAGGTTATTTGCATGTTAGTTGACAACTGCTAATCTGTTTGGTAATTGTCAGCAGCAGACAACTAGTAGGTTCTCTAAGTGATGAATGCTTTAAAAAACAATACAGACATTAATATTCTAATGAGCCATTTTTAATGAGTATGCTAAATGGTAACTGATAATGGTTCTCACAGGCACAGCCTATTTGCTTTTGTAATTATCCTGAATATACCAGTAAGACATAATACAAAGATGATATAAAAATTAAGTTATGTTTGGTGGAGGTTTTTTCTTACTCTTAAGGGTATCTGTTTACATATGTTCATATGAGAACAGAAGGAGAGGTTAGGTACAGCATCTGCAACCCGTACATTCACAGCCACTAACTGCACCCACTCTCCTTATCAGTGACAACCACTTCCTCAGGTCAGGGTATTGCTATGATGTTGCTCAAGGATAATACAGCTTATTTAGGAACACCAGAAATAAAAGAAAGACTAGGGAAAACATGGGTCCTCTCAGGAAGGATAGGGGAGACCTGGCTGCACAGGACACTGAGAAGGCTGTAAGGTACCTAATGGCATTTTTGCTTCAGCCTGGACAAGAAAAGGCTCCAGGGACACCCTACAGCAGCCTCCCAGTACCTGAAGTGGGCTACAAGAGAGCTGGAGAGGGACTTTCCACGAGGGCGTGTAGTGATAGGACAAGAGGGAACAGCCTTAAGGTGAAGGAGTGCAGATTTAGATTAGATATTAGAAAGAAACTCTTTACTATAAAGGTGGTGAGGCACTACAACAAGTTATGCTGAGAGGCTGAGGACATGACATCCCTGGAAGAGTTCAGGACCAGGCTGGATGGGACTTTGAGCAACCTAGCCTAGTGGAAGACGTCCCAGCCCAGGGCAAGGTGAAACTAGATGATCTTTAAGGTCCCTCCCAACCCAACCCTTCTATGATTCCATGACAATATTAAGGCTCTCACACCTGATGGAGAGCAGCAAGTACGAAAGCATCATTTTTCCCCCAACCCCACCCCTCAGGATTAGCGGTCACAATTTGAAGTAAGGCATTCAAAACACCTAGTAAAAGCAGCCCTAGGCATCAGTAAATATTGTATATTTGGAGCCAATGAACTTGAAATCCAGGAGGTTTAAGTCCAGAGGGTCACAGGACTTGGAAATTCAGTCTGACTGCCATTAGATGAGCTATAACCAAGCATTATAAGACAAAGTTATTATGACGAATAATCTCAGAAAACAAGAAATTTGACTATATTCCTGAATAAAAAAAAAAAGAAAAAAAGAAAGACCTGCTAAAGGAGAATTAATTAAAAAACAAGCAAGCAAAAAACCCCCAAACTCCATTTTTCCCAATTATTTCCATAAACTCCAATTATTTCACATCTTCTGAAACTCTTTGTGAATTCCCCTCCTTTGCCAGTATTTCTTAGTGGCAAGGTCTAATTGGGATGAATGCTTAGCTTCAGTATATTTATTTTCTCTCCCAATCATCATGACACATTTTAATTTTCTTTTTATTGATAACACTTTTTTTTAAATAATGAGGAAAAACCTATTGTCTGCTGAAGCCTGGCACAGATTAGACAATTGAAAGGTTTACTGTAAATGAAACATGGAATTTGCTATCAGACAGAAAGACAAGGCAATTCATTTAGATATGAAGACAAAATAATGTAATGCTATTACACGGGACAGCAATATTCCTGCCACATCTAGGAGTCACAAACACTCAAACTGGATGGCTCTTACAGACTTCTAGGTAGTCACATGCCAGCTGTGTCATAGCCTCACTGATTGCCAAAACAGTGGTGATCAGTGCAGGACTCAAAGGCAACCGAAGACTAGCTGGGCTACCTGTACCCAGAAAGAGCCTTAAAATGTAAAAGAATAAATCAAATAAGTTCCAAATAGATGAGACTGCACATCACAATGTGAGAGCCTAAACACCTGGTCTATGGAATAATTTATTAGCCAAAATGCTTAAGAGGTAGAAAATGTTAAAAAAAAAGAAAACTTCCACTTTGAGGCACCATGGAGATTCTAGTTGATACATGAAACAATGCTCATGAAAGAGCTGAGAGTTTGCAGAAAGCAGGACATGAAAATAACACAGGGGCTGATGCACTGCAGGCAGCCGGTTACTCTCAGAAATGTGGAAACAAGTCTCACTGTTGGGGAAGTGGATTGCTTTCAGTAACGTGTCAGACTCCCCATTACCCACACAGCATCACTCTGTGGAGCTGCGAAGGGCGCAGAAATGGATAAATACCACACACATGAGACCCTTCCTGCCCTGCAGCTGGGCCCATCCAGCAGCAGCACCATGCAGGAGCCAGGGGTGCGGACACCTTTGAGCGCTGTGTGATCCATCACAGGAGCTGCCCAGAGCCACAGTGCCAAGAGCCCAGACTTCACACAGCATAACCACGGAAATGTGTGCCCTTGAAACAGAACCCTCCCAAAGTGCATCAACCCGCAGTCATTCCTACTTTCTCCATTTCCTCGAAGCAGCAGGCAAACAGCCTCCATCTACTCATCCTCTGGGCAACAGGCACCACCTCCTACTGCCCAAACACAACCAAGGCTGTTAATGACTGATAGCTCAGAAGAGGTATCACCTGAACTGAACACTCTTCCCCAGTCTTGCCTCACTAAAAGGGACAGAGCAAAGCCTCTACACCAGAAACTCCGTTCTGGTGTTTCTCCAAAATAACCCATAAAGCCCTGGAGACTTTAGATCATCTTTTCATATACTAAATTCTCATCTTTGCTTGCTGAAAGCAGTTCCAACAAAGTTCAAGAAATCCACTAGCTTTTAATCAGGAATGTTTTGACTTGAGGATTGCAAGTCTCTTACCATTCTTACTGCTCAGAGTAAAGCATGTGGTTTGCACTAAAACTACCTAAAAATGTTTTAAAACAACTTTTTCACATGTACTTTTTATGACTCCCTCTAAGATGGCAGAGGCTTTCAACCTTCTAAAACAGATAAAGGGATAGTATATGTACACATTCTGTCTTTGCTGAGGGCCTGGTCCGAAGCTCACCATCAGCCTCATTTCCTTCAACTTTCATGTGATGCCATTACTGAAAAGAAATTCAGTTATTAATAGACAGTGAGGCAAACTAACAGTGACATGCTCAGAGGTGGCCTGTATGCCATGACAGAACAAAGGCAGCCACATAGCCTCCCCTGCAACTGCTGAGCAATTTCAGCTTCTTGCTTGCAGGTGGTTTACTCAGAGGCAATTCACATTTGTCCATGCCTGAATTCTGCAGAGTGACTCAGGCCCTCTTATCTTTAACACAGTCAAAACACCAAGCATACAATGATCAACTTCAGTTCTAACAGACCAGAATGACGAAAAGTATTTTTTTAAAGGTTCAAGGTGGTTGTTTCCTCCTTGCTATCCTGCAATACCTTTTTCCTGTCCTGTTACATTTTCTGTTACCATACAGTCAATGTTTCAGATCATTCCACTATGTTCTAGAATTGCCTACCATCCTCTGCAAATAAGCAAATCCACACCCAGTGCAGAGGGAATTTGATTTTATTTACTTTTTAAGTTAAGTGCAAAAAGTTGCAAAACCTTTGGAACAGCAGCTTAATCCCACAAGTTTATTTGAACAGTGTCAATCACATCTCATTAGAATTAAATGTTGAAACATGGACTGATGCCCAAAACTCAGTCTCTGTAAGCTGATAAAAGGTAGAGAGTCAGCAGTGAAGCTAATAACATCTATCTAGCGAACCTGTAAATCAAATCAAATCCCAGAAGTAGCTGAATACTTTTACGTATGGAGAGCATGAGCAAAAAGCTCACAAACTTTTCCTTATTAGCCCCACTTTTACTAGAAATAAAAACAAATTGAATGACTTCTCTGTTTGAAACAGGCAACCTCATCTGCATTTTACAACATCAGGGTGTCAAGGTCAGTGTGACATTACTCACCCAACTGTCCCTGAGGATAAAGTGGAACATTATTCATTGTAAAAATAAATTAGAGCATGTCCTAGCCAATCAATTCTATTCAGGCAGAGAGATGAGAGAGTGAGAACAAGAGACTGCAGTTTTGTCTGTCTGCTCTGTGTCAAGCATTATAGACCTCTTCTCTGTTAACATCTGTTCTCTGCTTCCAGCAGGGGGATTGTTTTGGAAAAGGTAACAATTTTCTCCATAAAGCAGGGACTCTGCAGTATGAGAGCATCACGACAGCCCTCAAGGCAGACAGGCTTGTTCCTGAAATGAGCAACCTGCCCTTTGATGGGGATAACAATTTATCAGAAATTAGGAGGTTGCACCCCCATCAGCAGCTCTGTTCCATCACTTGCTGTGACTTGGGCAATGCTCTCCTGAAAGGAATCACTCTTGGCTGTAAAAGCTGCTGCTAAGTGTCACTCAGCCCCAGCCCTCGTGCTGCTTACTGCAAAGGCATCCTAAACCCAGCACTCATGCCTGGGAGCATGCAGCTAAAAACATGACAGGAGGGAACAGCCTGATCCTGAAGCCCGCAGGGAGCTGGAAGAGCCCTAGTCTGCACCAGTGTCCAAGAATCACATTTATCAAAGTGCTCCTTTGTGCTGGGCTCACCACCACATCATCTGAAATTATATTACCTCAACAGGCAGTTTAACTACAGGTACTTTATTTAGTATTCTTTCCCACCATTCCTCTTCCCTCATAATGTATTAGACATCTCAACTCCTCTGCTTTTGTAAGAACGGAAAAAAAAAAAAAAAAAGCCTGTGCTTGCCTAGCTGGATCTTCCCTTGCACCATGTAAAGGTAGCTGTTAGGTGGGTTAGGTGGATGCAAGCTCATGTCTGTCTCTTGGTAGGAGTGTGAATGCATTTATTTTTCCTTTTCCTCTTGTCACTCTTCTTGCTTGCAGTGTTGTTTTTTTTTTTTTTTAATTGGAAAAGGCTGGAGAAATTCTTGGATTTTTCAAGCTAGGAGCTAGTGATAAGGAACATTTACAATAGGGATGTTTGAGTCTGTTTCCCCACCCCTCACCCAAACAATACACACTACTGAAAATCATTCTCTTCCTGCAGCAAGAACATGAAGCGACCACCTGGCATGACCTTGTGCAGACCTAACAGATACCTTCACACGGTGCAAGGGCAGATCCAGCTGAACACAGCCCATGCCACAGGCTGCACAGCCCCCCCTGCCTCTCCCAGAAATTCTCAGTGCCTGAATCCTCTGTTGTGCTACCAAAAGCACAAAGTCACAGACACTGCAGATTGAGATGATGCTGTCTGGCATCACCCAAGAGATATTGCCTGAATATAGATAAATTCTTATTTAAAAACATTCCTTTTGAAATTACATTAACACAACAACACTGAAGATTCAAGAATTAGGAAGTGTTAAGCTAAAGCTACGTATGAGTTTGAGTTCCACCCAATAACATTGTTTCTACATACACAGTATGTAGAAAACATGTTTTTTCCCAACAGAATCCACGGTTTTATTCAGGACACAGAACAGAGGGAGATAATTTAATGTGAAATTATTCATGCCAAGCCATTTTAAGCAGACTGAATCAAGTCTATACCAAATACAGCATTTTCTTATTTGTGTGGTCCATTCAAAGACCACCAACAATTCAGCTCCCCAATGAACACTAAAGGCTATTATCTCATATGCATAAAGAGATGATCTAAAAAATAAGGACCATATTTTGGTAACATAATAAAGTCACATTTATATAAAATTATGCAGCCACAAAATTTGTTCTGAATGGGCATATTCAGTTCTCCTCATGCAGAGATCATCCTTGCCAGCTCTGCAATATCTTGCCTCACTCAACATGAACTTCCTCAGTTAATGAGGCAATGATCCTGCAGAGAAGAGCCCCGTTTACAACATCTCACATACAAATCCATTCTTCATAGCGAAGGAGTAAGGTCTGCGGAAAAAAATAATCACAGCATATAGCTTCATAATTAAAAACTGCTTACATAATGGTGGCCAATAAAGGTTATGCAAGCAAAGAAGACCATGCCAAATCACAAAGTATTCCTTAAGTCACAAACTAATACATCACTGGGTATGAGTTAGTGTCTCAAAAATTAAAAATCTCAAAAAGCATTCTGAAAAACAATATTGTTTCTAACAGAGCATTACCCTAAAAGGAGCTATACCCTCCAAGCATTTAATTTGAGGAACTTGTATTAAGAAAAGGCTGCATTAACTATGCTAGACCACGCTGATACCTAACATAACTTTTTGAAATAAACTTAAAAAAAAATCATAAAAGTGCACGCATGCATGTGTGCATCAGGTTTAATAAAGAGTGTTTATGAACTATAAAAGATATGTGAATTAATGCAATAAAAGAAGGCAGCTTATAAAAAACAAGTATTTATCATAATGGCACAGCTTTGTCAACATTGGGTAAGATACCAAAAAACACCATTAAAAGTTTTGTTCAGAATAAATAAAAGTGGGTTGGAATAAATTTATTGCAACAACAAACGTGATTGAAAGTTTAATGCAAAATAAACTTGTAAAAATGGTGCTAAGAGGTTTTGTGGTTTTAAGTTATTGGATCAGTTAATGTAATTAACAGAAGCCATCCTATTAGAGGATATTAAAATGATGCAAAAAAAAAATGCAGTAAAAAGTTCTCTTAGAAGTCTGCAAACTAAAGTCTTCCCAGGGCAGACAAAGGCATCTATTTTACTATGCCTATATTCCAAGGCCTTATAAAAATAATCTGAAAAAAAAAACCAAACAAAAACAAGCTAAAAGGAAAGGAAAAATACTAGACAAATCATTAGCATAATTCTTGCTGAGCTAAAGCAAGGAAAAAAAAAAACTTTGAGAAAAAACAAACAACAGATAACTAGCATGTTAAATATGCACAGCCAGGAGGGAGAGGGAAGTAGAGAGGGAAGTACACATGCAAATAAACACTGGTTGGTGCAGTTTCTGAGCAAAACAAGAAGCTCAAGAACATGGAGGCTAAAACCAATGCCAGGTGCTGCAAGCAAACTGCCAATCTTTGGCAACAGGGAAATCAGTGGTATTTGGTTAGCTGCAAAAGCAATGGTATAAAGAACCACTGATTAAATAATCCTAAATTTATAGTTTCTCACAAGACAGTTATAAAGATAATCCAAAAAATCTTAAACAATAGGAAGATTTCAGCAGACACCCGCTAAACAGATCATAAAAATTAACTCAAACTATCTGAATTTTATCTATTTATCTATTTATTTAGCGCTAACTATAATTCCACAAGTATTAGCCACTATCTACAGAAAGTAAAGAATGTGGATACTTCAAAGCAGAACAAATAAAATGAAGCATCTCATGCATTTCAAAGACTGAAGACACACCATTTTTCTCTCCCCTAACTGCATTGCCCTCCTTGGTTCTCCTCTTCAGGTTAATTCCTTCAACCCTTCCTGTTGCTGCAATATTTAGTTCTATGCTGCTGCTCTACCTTCCCACTGTTGACCCCCTTTCCCTTTCACCCCACACTTTCCTATTTCTCTCAGCTCCTACTTGGGCTTGCCATTTTCCAAAACCACTGTAATGAAAACTGCAACCTAACTCCAGCCTCTCACACCTCCTTTCTTGCCAGTCTGTTCCTCAGCCTTCCCCGTCACACTCCAAGCTCCTCCAGCTCCAGCCAAGCAGTGAAGAGGGGCAAAATCAACGAAGAACATCTGCTCTCAAATCTAGACCTCCTGCAGCTGACAAGGCCACTAGAAGCCCTGCTCAGCCCATGCACCAAAAGCACGTCTGGCCCCAACAGTCACACGTTTCAGGAGAAAGGAACACCGCTCCACAGTGATACGGCCTCTGGAGAATGTCGGTACAAACAAGCACTCATAAGGAATTCATCACCACAAGTAGCAAGAGACATATCACCAGTACCACAGGAGCCACCATCTTTCCTGTCAATAGTGGCCAGAGGCCACTAAAGCTGCAGGTATGTCTGGATTTACCTTTCCTTCACAAAGTCAATCTTTACACCAATCTCAATGACTTACCCTCCAACCCAAAGCTGGGAGCTACCCCTGATCTGAAAATAGGGCTCTCTTACATCCTTATATGGGTAATTTTCCCCAAGTTCTCAATTCCATTTTCATTTCTGTTCAATTTTCATTGCTTGAAAGGTATTTGGATGGACATAAAATCCCTTTGACTTAAACTTTTCTTTTCCTGCCAAGGAGCAATCCCTCCCTTGAATATTCACTGTCAATGCTACCTCTCATTTTAAAAAATCTTAGAGAGGCCCACTGTCATTCATCAGTCACACCAACGCAATGTTTTCCACATTTTACCCATGCTTTCATTCTGTTGAAAGGAATCGTTGGTGCCCTGCTTCACTAAGCTCCAGGACTGTTACCAGGCAGTTTTTGCGTGTGTAAGTCAGTTTTTTTGCCTTCAGAGGAAATATGCTGATGAGCACTTGATCCTTTTCTTGCCTAATTCATTTCTGCTCATTCCAATTGTCAAAAAGTAAATTAGAACCAGAAAGTCATATGAGTCTGACCAGGCATAAACCAGCATTATTATTGTCATCAAACAAGTCATGTACCCAGGTTCTCTCATAAACATTGCCCAGAAAAGCTTTACTCTTATTCAAAGAAAAATTAAAGTGACATGTGGGAATCCTAACAGTTAACATTTGGAGCATGTTTGATGAGGATTAGACACTTTCAAAATTCATAGCAGGGACCTGGGTCTCTCAGGGAGAATCTAGTCTGTGACAGAAAACTCTCAAGGGGAAAGTTACCAATAAAACATGCAAGTAGAAAAGGATAATACTGCTAAACAAATAAAAACTGTTTGCATGATTAAGAAGTGTAATCCTTGTAAAGATTAGCATATTTTCAAGTTACAGTTGCATTTGTGAAATGGCATGAAAGGGAGGGTGTTCTATAATTAGACTACTTACATTCAGACACCTTTTCAGTCAGTCCACATTTTTTTGCATGACTACTCTATCAAATGAAAATTTTATAAAAAATTCAAACACAGATCTACTAACTTCAAGAGGCAAAGACTGAGTTGCCTTTACATAAAGCATTTATTTATATATGTATAGGTACATATATAAATATACATATCAATATGTAGATTGAGTTGTATCTTCACCCAAATTTAACTGAGGATATTGGCAAAAAGAAGTAACCTTTAAGATCACTGTCACACCAGAAGCATATCTGTTATGTGAGAGAAGCACCCAAGGCGAAGCTTCCCAACACCCAAGGCAAAGTGCCAGGAATTCCTAAAAAGGGAAGGAGTAAGTGAGCCATTGGGCAAGTTGTCCTCCACCTATGCTGTTTTAAGATCAGGCATTAAAGTGTCTTATCACATCTTCTGGGACTTGGGAGGAAAAAAAAACCCCAATCAATCAATATTTTACTAATTAGCAACATTTAAGTAAGCTGAAAGTTAATAACCTGTTTTCAATGTTTTCAAGACATTTAATTATGTAGCACGCACAAGCACCATTGTTTAGTGCTTGTGACCCTTAATTAGTTCAGTTTACTCCTTGTCCACAACAATGAAAAGCTGCCAGTTCTTAGGTATAAATAACCTGAAGAAAGGTTTGAGGTCCTTCTGTTTTAAGAGTGCACTGGTACAGATAATTAATAAAAACAAATAGATAACTTCAGTTATGCAAATGTGTAATGAGAGCATAGATGAAGTCTAAGATAATTGTTGAGCTCAAACACATCTAGGTACCTCCTAGACTACCATGGGCAAGGCACAGAGGCAGTCCAGCTCTTCATTGCAGCTGGGTCTAATGGTGTTCATTTCTCACTGAAAGACACTATTCATGGCCAGAGCAGCTGAAGGAAACTTCTCAAGCACTCAAAGAATGAGGCTCAGCTATGTCTTTTCTGAAGTGTGCCTTGACATCCTTGACAGTGCATTTCAAGGAATTACTTTAAACAAAAACATGATACAGTTATAACTAAAAAATTTCTGGAAAACATACCATCCTGCCAACTGCTCTAACTCCCACAGACACAGCAAGCTGATATCCTACAGCAAGCTTGTCCAGCATAATACTATGCCAAGCAGTGCAAAAACCTTAATTCTTCCTAGAAGGTCTCAGGTGACCAGATCTATACCTGACAAAGGAACATCATGTTCCCATCACACATATGTGCATTTCAGTGTCTGGCCACATGCAGTGTTTCCTGTTCTATAACACATTTGGTGTATTTTGGTTGCAGCAGGAGAGGAATCAGAGCAGAGAGCTTTTCACTGTCCCTATAGAAAGTCACATCTCAGCCCAGCTGGAAGCTCATAAACTACTGCTCTATTATACGTACCTCAATCTGAAGTTAACCAGCCGTTCATTTAAAAAGATGTTTCTTTTCTTTAAGCAAAATTGATAAAACCGAGAATGGCATTGCCACATGGCCCAAAATAAATGCATGTTAATAATATCTATTCATTAATGATTTTAAAAATTACTTCTGCCAACAGTCCCTGTATCTACCCTTGAGACGAGCAACATATGTTTGAGAGTTCTCTGGTATACTACCAGATGGAGACTAACAAACAGAGGCAGAGGTGAACTTGAAAGACTAAGATTTCTTTTATTATTACTTTAAGCAAACTGAAATTGCCAATTAGCTTGAGACAGCTTTTGGTGCAAGGAAGTATAAATTTTGAATTGCTTACAGGTTAGCAAATGCAAAGAAACATATTTTTCACTGAAAAAGGTCACACCCCTTTTCAGCATTATGGAGAGCTTTCTGGAAGCTTGGTTTTATTAAAGCAAAGAAGGGAAGAAATTTAATGAGTGTCTAATCATATTCAGAGTACCCAATATTTGAAGTGAAATTTATTTTCTTGCATGCAAAAAGACAAGCAGGTACTTTAACTATACACTCACGTAGCCATCTGCTGCCTCGGTTTTAAAATGCTATCTCAAACTGCGAAGCTGGATGATTAAACAAAAAGTGAGAGAGATTAAACCAGACAAGGTTTAACTTGGTCCCTTGAACCAAACATTCCTGCCGTGCATATAACTTCAAAAACTGTCTGAAGGAAAACTCTCACAGAAATGCCCGCTTCCTCAGCCCTAGGGTTTTCCACAGAGCCCTCTAGAAAGCAACATAGTTTATTTTGGTCTGCTTTGCACAGGCGACATTAGGGCTTCACTGCCACAGCACTGCTATCCATAGGAGGTTCCACAAACAAAATCAAACACCTTTTTTTTCCTGTTTCTGTTTTTTGCTGGCACTGTGGCACTCTGTCCCCAAGCTCCCTCCCCCTCTGAGTCTGAACAGTGCACAAACACAGGCAACTCAGGGAAAGGGAAGAGGACCAGGACGCTGGATTTAATCCTGCAGCACAGCAGATGCATGAACACCGGCCCTGAATGACCATGTTTGATAGCAAGGGGCTGAGGGGGAGGTACTAAAACACATTTAAGAAAAGATTAGCCGCAGAAGCTTTTCCAATGGTCCAGCCACCCCAGCAGCAATGCCACAAAATGCTGCTGAGGCAGAAGTCTACATGTGATTCTCACCTGGGTCACGGTATGGCATGCCACAGACCCAAAGCACTCATGGCAACACGTTGACAAACACAACAAGGTTGTTTTCTTTCCCAGGCTTTCTCCTTGGTGGGCACAACAATCACAGATGGACTTAGTTTGGGAACAGATGGATTCATTTCAACACTTCTGGTTTTCCCGCTTGTGCAGCAGAGAATAGAATCTGCAATATTGCTGTACATGATACACAGTTACACAACTGTAATGGTAACTACAATTATACCTTTAGGGAAAAGAAAGGCACCACACCAGAAGGAAGGTATTCATTCATGATTTAAACAGCAGCCAGGACTAGCTTAGACACTAATGCTGGGTGGGGACTGTGCAGACAATTTCCATGATCTACTGCACCACAATAAGGTTTGTCTGTATCTCATAACCCTAAGGAAATTGCTTCAAACAAGCATAAAATCCTCATGGTCAAACTGCTAACCTCTGGTACTTGGCAGCTCCAAGGTAATGGCCCACTTCCACCCCAAGCCTCATGCAGAGCCCACACCTACCAAAAGACACATCAGGGAAAGAAGTTCTGCCACCAGAGAGAAAATGGAGAGTGCTGGAAAGAGGGTCTCAAATGTAGGTTACAGCAGGAGGAAATGAGAACAATCTGACCTGGATGTATCCTTGCAACTGAGGGTAGTCTGGAGCAGTAACCCAGTCTGATGCTGCATTTCCATACCCTCACATGAAGCTCATACAGTCTCTGTGACAGGTCAAAATTATTGTGTGAAGTACAGTTGTGGTGCCAGTTATCTCCATGATTTAATCAGACTGACTCCACCTCTAGTAGCCAGAGGCAGCCACAAGGTTACTATCAGAGGTCATCTGGTATTACTGCTGGGTTATTCTGCCACCAGAGAGACTTTCAGGTCTCTCACGTCACAGGCTGGAAACCAGTGTTGTTTCCAGGGGTCCCCAGGCTGTACTTTGCCTGATGATCTGGGAGAACAAAGGAGCAGGTGTCACCATTGCAATACATAATGCAGTAAAAAGAGGATAATACAGATAATAAAGTGAATTACAGGAGACAAGTGATTCAACCAAAGGTGAATGACAACAGAAGTTATTAGGTAAATAAAGAAAACTATTTCAAACTAGGAGAAAGGTAGATTTAGAGAGCATAGGGAACTACAAAGCACTGAGGCCTCATGGACAACATCAATTAAGGCATACAAGACATTTGGCTCTTTACCTGGCACAAGAAACATTACAATGTAATGAGACCTTAGTAGTGCAGAAGTCCTCCAAAGGCCCATGTGTGGATTGTACTGGAAGGCTTCATGGTAGTAAAGACAAATCATTAGGTCTTATGCCTCCCTCCAGGACTGAAAAGAATCCAATGCACTCCTGGGGCACAGCTTCTGGCTTAGTTTCCTCCAAAGAAACAGACACCAAAGCTGCTCAAACTAAATCAGTCACAGCAAGCAGCACAATCAGGGGTTGCTTCAAAATCCACTACCATGCCATAGCAAGATACCAACACAGATACAGACTGGCATCAAACTAATTCAGGTGTCAGACCCCTCAAAACTAGAGACAGGTCCTAAGGTGAAACAAAAGCAGATTTCAGATTTTGAATGGAGATCTGAGCAACAGCCACATCTGTGTTGATGCAAGTCCACAGCCAGCCTTGGTGCAGCCCTGTGCATATAGGAGCAACTGATATGGCTACTGCTCACATAACTCGTCTGAAACTGGTACCTCTGGAAGGTTTTTTAATTAAAAAGGATTTAGTGCTATTAAACAATAAAATATCAGAACCCCAGAGGAGGCATAATTGCAAGATGAATTGTGCAGCTCCACAGTTTCCAAATCCACATGGTGTTACTGGCAGCTGGCCTTCAATTAGAAGAAGGTAACAAGAAAAAGCACACAGCCAGTGACAGTGAGGCAAAGTTCCCCTTGTCCCTTAAAGGAGCCCCTACTTCTCCCCTCAGAGCTTCTGCACTGGCTGGGCTTTGAGACAGCTATGGCCCAAGAACTTCCCATAATCTCTCTGACTACAGTGTGGAAAGCAAGGTGTGCAAAGTTCACCTGGTGTAACTTCAATGCTATCATAACCTGAGTGGGCTTCACATACAGGAGAAAAAGCTTCAACTCTGTCAGCCACAAGTATATAAAATTTGCCTTCAACAATCTCTGGCTGTGGTCCAAGATCTGTACTGGCAACTTTGCAGAACAAATTCATTTAACAGTAACCTCCGTCCTGCTACTTCAGCATCTGCCCACAAAGACCTGCCCACAGTGGGAGTTGCATAAGAACAAATAAAAGCCAAACAGAGGTAGACTGAAATAGCTCATACAGATTTGAGAAACTTCTATAGTTTGTTCTTTCAAAGATGTATAAGCAGGCCAAAAAAGCTTTGCTTTCAGTTTTTTTGGGGGGTAAGGAAGCAAGGCATGCAAAAGTAAAGCATGTGCTTGTTTTGATAGTCTAGATATTTCACTTAGTATTTTCAAAGCATTTCAAAATAACACTTGAAAGCCAAGAAATCTTCCTAAAGAGAAAATATAAGAATTTCCCTACAGAGTCCTGAACAGAATACTTTGTTTGACCAAAATTACATTCCCTTCCACATTCCATTTGCCCCAATGATCCAGTTTCTTGCTGTCAAGAAGCCAAGAAAGAGCTCCCTCACTACATGCACAAAGCTATTTTATATGGCACCCAAGGGACACAGATGACTTTATGAACTCCTGCCATGTAGTTACAGCCCAGCAGTGTCTGGGCTCCTCATTTTCTAGGATACCAATCCCTGCACTGTGCTGTGGACACATCAGCTGCCTATTTCTAATCCCAGTGACAATGATTTAACCTGCACTGAAGCACAGGCTACTCTAAACCTCAGCTACTTTGGCTTTAAGTGGGATACAGATTACTCAGAAACCCATAATATTCTCATTTCATATTTTTCTGTTAAAAAGATAATATAATGACCAGTATACTTGAAGGAGATGACTGCTAATACAGCTGCAATCACACCAATCAGGAAACTGATCTACATGAGAGAACAAAAAAAAAAAAAAAAAAAAAAAAAAAAAAAAAAAAAAGAAAAAAAAAAAAAAAAAAAAAAAAAAAAAAAAGACTCAAAGGAATGAGAAGAAACCCCCACATTTCAGTTGGGTGAAATTCCCAATCTAGTCTGCTGTGTAACTACAGATCAAAAAAAGACAGCAGTGCAGCACCACTGAAGAAAGGTAAGATAACCCAACTTTCAGGGCACATCTCGAAAGTGCACCCAAAAATGAATACAACTATTGCAGTGCAACCTATAATAAAAAAATTCCTCTGACAATTCAGGTCTAATTTTAATTTACTTGCCTGTCACAAAAAAAGTCTGTAGCAGTACAGGCATACATGGTTTCCAGCATAGAATCTTGGTCTAATGTTATGATCTTTCTTCTACTCAATTATCATGAACATATTCCCAGCCCTCAAAGTCCATCCTTGCAGACAGCATGCCAATACAGACTCCTGCAGGGATGCTGACACACCTGCTAGGTAACACAACAAAAAAGTCTCAGCCTCAGCATTTCTAAAGAGCTCTGACACGAGTGGGACAGTATTGATTGTCTCTGCTATACTTTGTAGGCTGCCTTTGCAAGCAGCATTTTCAAAAAGGGTTGAAGATGAATGTTGCAATCACAAGGGAAGTGATCCTGTAAGAAAAAATCTTGCAAATGCACATATTCCTTAGCACAAAAGACCTGTAGGCCCATCCTCCATGGATTTGTCTTGTGAAAGGCTGGTCTTGAGTCTCTGCATGCACATGAGTCTGAATGGGCATACAACACTGAACACCAGATTAACTCTCAAGTTTCTCAACAAACAGATTCCCATCTCCCTGCAGTTGCTCTTGTACCCTGAGATAAATGAGCAATCCAAAGACCCAGAGAAAGTATTACTGCTGAACTGTGCCCACAATGCAGACAGGGATTCAGAAGCCACCACACGGAACGAGCAAGAAGGAAGGCACACCTCAGTGAGCAGCTCTGTGGCATCACATAAGGACAAGAACTGACTGACACCATGTGCAGTTGGACTAGTGGCACAGCACATACCTGCTGAGCATGTAAAAAGTTCTTCATACCATTTTCAGCTTGCCACTCTGCTAGGCAACCTGCTGGGCCACATCTGCTGCTGAGATCTGCAGAAGGGCAGGCTCAAGACTGACAGCCACTAGGACAAGACTGATACACAAACAGTAAAAGCAATTAAAGCATAGTTTGCAAAACCTGTAATTCCCCAAGGAACGCTCCAGCTTTCCAAACATTTACCAGGCAAATTCTCCTCCCCATCTCATATTCTGGCTGACACTGGCAGAAATTTGTAATACCTGACAATAATTGGTTACCAAAACTTATCATCCTATAAAAAATTAACAGAAACGGAGAATCACAAAACAGTCAACATTGGAACAAGACTCTGGATATTTTCTAATACAGCAAGGAACTAGGGCAAGCTGCTCAGGTTCATGTCTAGTCAGGCTGTGACCATCGTCTTCAAGGTCAGAGACTCCAAAACCTCTCTGGATCACCTGTTCTAGGTATTTGACCAACCTCACAGTAAAATAATTATGTTTAAAGGAAATTTTCTGTATTTCAATATGTGAACATACACATTGATAAGATTCCCCCTGAGGCCTTCTGTTCTTCAGGCTGAAGATTACCAGCTTTCTCAGTCACCTCATAAAAAAGACACTCCCATCCCTCAATAAACTTCATTTGCTGGACTTGTTGAAGTAAGTCCATGTCTCTCATACTGGGGAGCCCAGAACTGGACAAAGCACTCCAGATGTGTCACAATCCCCAGAGCAGGGGGGAAGGATCATCCTTTTGAGCTGCCAGTGATGCTTTTCCTAATACAACCCAGGAAGCCATCGGTGTCCTTTGCCTCAAGGGCACATTGCTGCTCATGCTGAATTTGGGGTCCACCAGGACCCCCCAGGGCCTTTTCTGCAAAGTTGCTTTCCAGCCAGTCAGCACTGATACACATAACTATTCCTCTCCAGGGGCAGAGCCTCACAGGATTCCTGTCAGTCCATTTCTGCAGCCTTCTGTCTAATCTACACGTCATCAGTTTGTCAAGGAGAATGTTCTGGGAGCCCATGTCAAAAGTCTTACTAAAGTCAAGATAAGCACCTCCATTGCTCTTCCCTTAGCCACCAGGCTAGTCCTCTTACCAGGTTCATCATGCATGATTTCACCTTCATAAACCCATGCTGACTACTCCTAATCATCTTCTTGTTCCTTACGTTTGGAACAGCTCCAAACAGAACTGTTTGGAAACAGTTTCCAGGATTATTTGTTCCATTACTTCCTTGGAGACTGACAGAAGGCCAATCATCTATAATTCCCCAGATTTGCCTCCTTGCACTTTTTGAAGGTAGTGGTGACAATTGCGGGAATCTCCCTCAATTTCCACGGCCTTTCAAAGATAATCAAAAGTGACCTCACATTGGCATTAATCAGCTCATTCAGCACTTGTTAGTACATCCTACCAATTGCTGTGGACTTGGGTATACCCCATTGAAGTGTTCCATATTCTGATCCTCATCCAATTAGAGTAAGTCTTCACTACTCCCAACTTTACCACTGATCTCAGTGGCCTCAGATTGCTGAAGGTGAGTTTTACCAGCAAAGGCCATGAAGAAGGCAGTGAATACTTCTGTAATTTCACCATCCTTTGCCAAAGATTCTCCTGCCCCACTCAGCAGTGGACCCATTTTTTTTTCTCATATCTCTTTAGAAGCCCTTTTAGTGACTCTTCATCTCACTTGACAGATTCTGGGTGAGCTATGGCTTTCCCAATGCTATCCTTGAATGGCCAGTGTGTGCTTCCTGGATCACCTTTCCCCGTTTCCAGCTCTTCTACATTTTTATACAGAAGTGGTAAGTCATGAAGAGACTCACACTCAATGCTTCCTCCATTTCAGTACCTCATCATAAGCAGCATTTGGTTTCATGCGACTCAGTTCAATTCCCAGCAAGATTTCTACAAACTTGAAAACCTGACTCCTAATCAAGAGAGCAGCAGTCTTGAATGAGTACACTTGGCTGAAGCACTTCGTACTTAATGATGACCTTCCCTGAACAAGTTTTGAAGGTACTTCCCAAACAACGTCTCGTCTTTTCCTTCTCTCCATTTCCAGTAGGGGATGAGATGGAAGTCCTGTAGTGCTAGAACCTATTTTAGGTTCCAAGTAGGGGGCTAAGCAAGAACAAGTAATAAACATGCTTTAGTGACCACTCTAAATCACAGGGTGTTCAATTTCCTGTTGCTCTAGATCTTCTATTACAAAGACATTACCTCTTCATCACAGCAGCTCATTAGCATTCACTTTGAACATGACTCCACAAGATGTCACGGAATACTATCAGGTCATGGTAATTCAGGCTCCTAAATTGCATACCTGGCACTGATACAAACTTCTTGTTTTATATTGGACAATGAAAGGCTTCCTTGTTCCATTCTTATTCCTCACTGATAAAACAGAGGTTGAGGTATATGCAACATTTGCTCAACAAGGGAACGCATCCAAAGGTTTAATGATTTTCTGAAGTATTTTGCAATTCTCTGTACCCTACCAAGGAGTTTACAGAATGCTGCTCTTCTTCTCACTAAAACACACACTGTTTTCAGGGTAATTAACTTTTTAAAAAATTTACTTCCAAAAGTATGAAAGATATTGCACATTCAAATAATATAAAGACTGAAAGTAAACAGGTTTAGAGGAAAGAAGTTAAAGTCTGTGAAGAGTTTTGTTTATCCAGATGGAAAAGCATTATTAGAAAAAATTCTGCAGCATCCAATTATTTTGTGTTAATTATGAGGTAAACAGTAATTTCCTACATTTGTAAAATCTCATTTATCCATTCCAAAAACATAACATCTTTAATAATCTGAGGAGGATTAGCAAACAGCATTTTAACTTTTTAGGTCACTTTAGAAAGCAGGCAAGGCTGAAGAGGTAACCAAGGGTGACGTCTGCAAGGAGAGGCCGGAGCTGTCCCATGCTGGACACGACTGGTTCCAAAGAGCCACTGCAGGGCACAGCCAAGCCCCTCAGCCAAGATCACAGAATGACAGAATTAACTAGCTGGGATCAACTAGCTTTGATATCATCAAGTCCAGCCTATGACCTAACACCACCTTATCAACTAGACCATGGCACCTCAGGGAAAACATATGCGAGAAAGAGCCAAACACTGCCTGGCAGTGAGGGGTGAGAAAAGAAGTGTGAGCAACAGCCCTCTGTGGAGCTCTAAGGCCAAGGATGGAGATGATGTGTGGAGATGCTGCAGGCACCAGGGCAGAGACTTCTTCACAGCCCCTGGGCTTCCATGGTGGATGAGGTAAACTGACTTTGGTTGGCTGCCAAACATGTACCCAGCCACTTTCCCTCCTCAACAGGATGGGGGAGAAAAACTAAGATGCAATATCTTGTTGCTCAAGGTAAATAAGTAACCAGGAGAAGTAAGGGGAAAAACTGGGATGGGATGTTGCCACAGAGGGGAACAACTATGGGGAATCCTTTGTGGTTGTAAAGTGGTGAAGGGCCAAGGGGTGTAGTAGTACTGTGTGTGTAAATTTTTAACCTTTGTCAGTGTTGTGGTGATATTTTGATTTAAGTGTGGGGATTTCCCCACACACACACCACCAGCCCTTCAAGATAATGACAGTTTAATAAGGAAAGCAAATGCTACACATGCAAGTAAAGCAAAATATTCACTGCTTCCCATTAGCAGGCAGACATCCAGCCACTTCTTGGAAAGCAGGGCCCCAGTGTGTGTAACCATTACATGGGAAAACAAACACCATCATGAATGCCTCTGCCCACTTCTCCCACTTCCTCCCCCTTTCCCTGAGCTTTATTGCCAACCACAATATCATATAGCAGGAATATCCCTTAAGTCAGGTCAGATCAGCTGTCCCAGTTATGTCACCTCCCAAACTCATGCAGACTCCCAGCCTCACTGGCCTTGGGCAGGGCTTGGAGTGGGTGCTTTGATGCTGGGCAAGCGCTGTTGTGAAGAAAGTCACCTCCAACCCAGACTCAGGATCATCTCCACCCTTATTTCATGCTATTTGTATTATGCCCAGGTCCCACATTATGCAATACATTTAAGTAATCTTTGACTGTCCCATCCCTTTCTTTGTCATTCCTGATAACCCCTTGTACCAACACTAACAACATGTTCTCCGTACTTGCACCATACACTTTGCACCCATCAATCAGAATTATATATTATCATTAACTAATATCCTCTGCCCTTTAACAGAGGCCAAAGCCAATTCTCCACACCAGCGCAGCTGGCTAATAAACTCTTTCATTTAGACCTCAAAGCTTAGAAAGGTCTTCACAAAAAACAAGCTGTACAAGTCACTGGTTTGAAAGACAGAATGCTAGACAAAGTGATCTAATACACCTTGCCTTCAAGCGTACATGCACATAAGGGTGTAAAATCTAAAGGTGACATTCAGTCCTTCATAGAAGAAGTCTTTACAACCAATGACAATGCCTTCATCTCACAGCATTCTGAAAAATAAGTTTATCCCAGGAAGCAGCACAAAACACTTGCAACTTTAGACTTTTTTTGTCTGTATCTTCTACCGGATGACATATCAGTTACCTTTGTTACTTTTATCTCAATTTTCCAACTAAGCCATTATCATTGTTAGATAGCCTTCAGCAAGCACACAGAGCTAAGTTATTAATAGTCACCACTATCCAAGCAGCAAAACCAGATGAGAGCAAAAAACATCCAAACTAAATTCAACCTTTAAGAAGTCTGTTCTATTTTCATCTTCTGCTAAACAGAGATAAAGAATGCATCATACTAATATCCATCCCTACTTTTATGTTACAGAGCACCGACTGCACTCACAGCCATTTAAGCCAGTCTTGTCCTTGCTAAGACTGTGCAAGGAAAATAGGATTGGTTTAAAGCTGTGCCTATAAGGAAAGGCTCTTACCTGCATTAGCCCAGGGAAGATACCAGGGGCAGCTGACATTCACGTAGGTGCCAGGCAGTCCATCTGGCCAGCAGGCATAATCGTCAAACGTTCTGTTGCAGAACTTGCCTTCTGCAGAGAGGGGAGGGAGGGTCATGCCACTGCCTTGTACTAATACAGCAAGAAGGAAAAGACTGAAGAGCAGAATGTAAGAGGAAATACAGACACGTGCATTTAAGCTCTGATGTGGAATTATAGGACATTTATTTATCCAAGAGTTTGCCTTCACACAGGAAACTGTTGTTTCAGGGAGGAAGTAAGGAACAGATTAGGGTTTTACACTGAATCAATAGACAATAAAGCAATGGATTGGTATTAATTTACCTATCTTTTCTTTTTTACACCCTTACTTGTCCCAGTTCAATTTAAAATCATTTTTGCTATGAACAATAAAGATAGTAATTCCTCAGAATGGTTCAAAGTCATGCAGTTGGAAATACCCTAATATATAGGTCCACCAATGAAATACCCACACACAACCATAACTTTGCATTAGAGCTTAATCAACGTGAGAATACTTCAGATTCATTAAACTGTCATTCTTAGAGAGCAGCACTCAACTGCTCAACAGAATAATGCAGCAGAGGGAGATGAATGTGTCCCTGCCATTGTCATCAGCTACTGCTCTCACCCTGACATAATAATGTAGTTAAGACAAGGAATATTAACAGTTTTGAAATAATTCTTCACAGGCACAACTTTAGACCCATCTTCAGCGTGTCACAAAAGCACTGAAGCAGAGGAGAGGCTGCATGGTGTCCAACTGGGAGCATCACTGACAAGTCACCACTTGTCCTCTAAACACCACGATGCTGGCACATCACAGATGCTCTCAAACACCAAGACAAGCTACATTCTCTTTTTCCTTAAGTCACATGCTTTTTTTTCCAAAGCCTTTTCAGCATTTTACAATGCTGAAAATAATTTATAGCAACTTTACAACCCACAAACTCCTAGTTCAATGTGAACAGCATGGTCCCAGATTTCCTAACACCTTGACCCCTAAACAAGTTTCACATCTATTACATTAGTGGCTGTTTGATATGGTACAGCTAGCACTTGCCATTCCATAACACTCTGGACCTAAGGACAAACATCTTTACAATGAAACTGCTCCATAAAATGCTTCCTCCAGCAGAGGGAAGAGTCCCACAGAGAGCAGGCAGGAGCAAATGGGATAAAGAAGCAATGAACCAGAAAGAAGTATTTTCAAGTTCATAATCACTCCCTTGCTACTGTTACCATGCATTTTAAAAATTAATACATCCTATCCCTACCAAACCAGCTTACCTGCCACAATGGGGGGTGTCTCATACAAGTATTTCTGGCATTGGAGCTGATACTCCTTCCATTTTTGCACAACCTCAGAGAGGGACCCATCTGAACTCTGAAAGAGAAATCACTAGTCTCAGACATTACAGGGATTTAAACTGTAGCGTTTTTCATGCAGAATGAGTAGGTGAGTGTAAAAATGACTACAAAAGGCCAGAACAGCACTGCTTATTACAAAGGGTACAAGATGATGCTGTGTATTTGCCTGATTTCAAACAAAAAAATCCCCTTCTATTTGCAACACGAGGAAACAAAAACCCCACAAACTATACTGTGTCCTCATTGAAACCCAAACTGAGCTAGCCTTGCTCTCTTGAACATGTCCCAGTTGTGTGATTTATTATCTCATGAAAAGACAGGGACAGCAGTAAGTCCTTTATTAGTAGAGGTTTTCTGTCCAACAGCAGTATTTCTGCTTTCCCATAAATGAAAACAAGTTAATTCACTGTATTCAGCGGCTCTTGCCCAAGCATTCTTCAAAATGTGGATGAAAGCTTTTCCATTTTATTTTTCCTTTGATGCTTTTCCCTGCATCTTGCATATTTTTCCTGAAACTGCAGAAAGACATGGAACCTCCTTTTTGCAAGTTTTGACAGGCTGCAGGTTCCACCATCAGCTACCCCAAGCAGTGAGGGGGCAGGGGAAAAGTATGTACGAACTTCATCTGAGGACAAGGGAAATCAGCTGTTAGTAGAATAAGCAGCTAACTCTGGGCTGGCTGCTCACTCAACCCTAGCAGATGTCCTACCTGGCTCACAGAGATCCAGCTCTACTCACTGCATTTGAGTAGAGACATTACTCCTTCTCCCCCCTCTTTGTATTTGTATAAACCAAGTTTAAATATCCGGATTAGGAGGCTGTAAGTGATCAACAATGCAGGTAACTCAGCCTTCTTTTTCCAGAGAAAGGCCCATGGATGTCTCAGACATACAATCAACAGCATGAACCTAATGGTACAACACACTAATGCTGCTGAGTGGAAGGAAGTTCATTTAATCCCAGATATCAATCAGTTTATTTAGTGAAGCGTAAGGGTAAATAATCCTTGCAGTTTTACCCTCCCAGCTTCAACTGCTAATTTTTATTTTCCACTTGTGCTTCTAAACCTTTTTCAGATGGTTAGAATAAAACCAGAGTATGGGAAGAATTATTTTAAAATGAAGAAGTAATTTTAAAACTCTACTGCATTTCAGGAAAGTCAAACTGAATCCTGTCCACTACAACCAGTATGACTAAAATTTAGACACCAATGCAATCACCTTGGTATAAAAGAGCAGAACAGACCAGACCTCTCAAGTCCTCTTCTTTTATATCCTTCCAATCAAAACCTGTTTGAAAAGAAATAAACCAAGCACCATATGCATAATTCTTCTGCCTGAATTAGCCCACTACATTTAACTACAAATATGGTCTTGCATATGTATGCAATGAAAAGTACAACATTTAGTAAATACCTGTGTTGTGTTTCAAGAGGAAGTACCTATAACTTAACTTGGAGCTAGGGCTTCACGGCCATAATTTTTGAATAATTTAGTCAGGTCCCCCTGAAGTTAAAACAAACACAAGCCTGTGGATCTTGGAAACTCTGACCCTGTTTGCCTGATTTAAATCACCTTATCTATGCCGATAAATGCTGCAAAGTCTCTCTATTGTAAAACAAATGGATTCTACTGAATGTGCCTATGGAAAAACAAACCTGTAGCAGAGTGACCTATGCTCAACATACCTGAAGGGTAAAGAAAACATCACCTTAATTAGGTCTACAGTTGTGTGTAGAGAAACAGATCATCAGTAACTAAAACTAAACTGCCATTTACATATCCATGTAGGCTGAGTAAGGATAGATGACCTGAATACAGGGAGAGGAACAGTTTTCAAACTTAAGTTTCTCTCAGGTCATCTTTCCAAAGTGACTTTTAGGTTATATATCTTTTAGAATCGGAGAATCATTTAAAGGTCTTCATTTTACAAGGCTGGTAGATTGAATTTACACAAGACTGTTTCACTATCCTCTCATCACCAGGTTAACAGTCTAATAAAGGAACATTTTCAGGATGAACTCTTAAACTACAATTCAGTATAATTTCAGAAGTTACCAAACATCACACATCTTCCCAAAAAGTAACTATTGATCAAGCATGTGGATGACTACATCAAGTTAATCCAAATTCAGCTTTTAAAATCATTATAGGATACAGATGCATACAGAGTTTCACTTAGAAACAAGACTCTACCTTTTAAAATATCCTGAGAAGACCCTTAAACACTTGCACTAAGAAAATTAGCTCTTTTGGAGTCAGGAAGCTTTAAAGTAATTTTTCTAAAACAAGCTTTCAACTATGGCCTTCATGAATGCAGGAACAACCAGCTTTTACTACAGCTTAAAAGGAAGCCTCTATCCCATAATTTAATGAAAGTAAAAACATTCTACTTATACTGATTTTTCATAATGTCAGAAGACAACTCTAAGAAAGAGATTAGCAAACTATAAGAGTGAAATAATTAGACATGTCTTTCTGTGGAGATGACCTATTTGGTAGACAGTTTTCTATTATCTATAGTTTGTTGCGATAAAACAATCAAATAAAATTCCAAGACTACATAATTTGTTCTCTCTATGCAACAGTTCACTGTGCTTCAGCTAAATGCTGTGGCTTGTTATCAGACAAATTGACTTAAACCTGATTTTAATATATGCTAATTTCTATTTCTCAGAGCTTATGGCCCACATGAAAAGAAACACAAGTTATACAGTGCCACAGATTTACCATGTGAGTAGTTATTCAAACATGAGATACTGTCTTTTCTTGAGAAGTTATTTAATTCCTTCTGCAACAAAGCACTAAATGAAAGCATACAAGGCCAAGGTTCCTGGGTCAGTACCTAAAATTTGCAGCAAATGGAAAACATATACCTTCATTAAACTCAGAACTATATTTTCCTTGTTGAAAGCATGTAGTTGTGGGTTTACTCTGGGGATTTTTCCTTTTATATTCAACCATGGGTGGAAAAACAGCAGTAGTTTTGCTGTGGTGAAAATATATCATGGAAGAATAGCAGAGGAGAAGATGGAAACACAGCTGACTGGTTAAGGGGGAAAAGTCAAAGACATGAATGGATGAAAGACATTAAGGTGGTGAGTGACAGTGCAGCCTAAGGAGCATGAAACAAATGCAGAAAAATTAGGACAGTCAAGAGGACAGGACAGGAGCTTCTCAGTGTATGCATACAATTAAGCACAATTAATCTCTAGTAAGCACACTCTAAATTAGCATATATTTTAACAGTCTGAAGACAGAATTCCTTACAAATCCTTAACACCTTCATAGGAAAGCCCCTGTCTATAGCCATCATTTGTCTTCATAGGCCCTACTGTAAAAGTAAGCATTTTAATCACTTTTCAACATCTTTGAAACTATTCCTGCTGAAACAAAAACCAGCATCCACACAGATCCAAGGTGATCAATGCCACAAAAGCAATATTCTAATACAGTGAAATCTGAGCACACAGGGTATAAAGCCTCCAGGCAAAATGTAACATGAAATGGCATTAAAGTGGAAGGGAGAGTTCTCAGAGCTTCAGAGGCAACTGGTGACTCCTGGGATTAACTTCTCTCTTCTCCCACCACTACATGTAAGGTCTAACATGCAATAGAATGAGAAATTCCTCCTTCTATTTGTATTTCTTTTGTCTTTGCTTGTCTGATTTTAAACAGGAATGCTTATGTTACAACTTTTTCATGTTTTTAATATTTCAGGATAACAAGTAAGACTTTGCCTTGCTGCTAAAGGCTCACATGTAATGTTACAACCACTGGGACCTCCAAATTGCTAATCTTAATCTTCAAAAGCAAAAGATAAGCAACCTGGCATTGAAAAACAGTTTGGCATGGCCTTGGTATTCTTTCCTTGGACAGTAATGCTGGCATCTCTACCTTGTGAGAGGAGGATTCAGATTATATTTACTGCCTTTCAGCTCAGAAGGGCAGTAGTGAGTTAATTTTAAATTTCACTGCCCTTTTTGAAAAGCCCAAAGCAACACATTATTTCAAGGCTATTCTGCTCAGGATCAGCACAGCAACTAAGTCCAAGATAGGTGAAGATGACACAATACCAGCCTTATGCTCATTCTGACTCGTAACATTCTTTCACATATAATACACATCTTATTATATCATCACTTATGTAACATAAGTTACAGGTCTCCATCAATACACCAGTGCAGTGCAGAGCAGGACAATCCCCTCCCTTGCCCAGCTGGCGATGCTGTGCCTGCTGCACCCCAGGACATGCTTGGCCCTCCTGGCTGCCAGGGCACTGCTGACTCATGTCCAACTTTCTGTCAACCAGAACCCGTGGCACTGCTTTCCTCAGTCTGTCCGTACATCCAGGGTTGCCCCATTCCAGGTGCAGAATCCGGCACTTTCCCTTGTTGAACTTCATATGGTTGGTGATTGCCCAGCCCTCTGATTTGTCAAGGTCTCTGGAGGGCCTCTCTCCAGTCAACAGCTCCTCCCAGTTTTCTACCATCTGCAAACTTGCTTAGTACTCCTTCCAGTCCTGTGTCCAAGCTGTTTATGAAGATGCTGAAGAGCAACGGGCCAAGGATGGGGCCCTGTGGAGCCCCTCTAGTGACAGGTCCCCAGTCTGATGTCAGCCCATTCCCTGTAACCCTTTGTGCCTGACCCATGAGCCAGTTGCTCACCCATCACATGATGTGTTTATCCAACTGTGTGCTCAAACTTTTGTCCAAAAGGATCTGTGAGAGATGGGATCGAAAGCTTCACTGAAATCCAAAAGGGTTACATCAACCTTCCCTTGATCAACCTGGTCGTAAAAGGAAATCTGATTTACTGGTGCAGCCTCACCTTGATTATTGTGTGCAGCTTAGGTCACCAGGATGTAAGAAAGATATTGAACTATTAGAGAGCATCCAAAGGAGGGCAATGAAGGTGGTGAAGGGCCTTGAGGGGAAGCCATATGAGGAGCAGCTGAGGTCACTGGGTCTGTTCAGCCTGGAGAAGAGGAGACTGAGGGGAGACCTCATTGCAGCAACAACTTTCTTGTGATGGGAAGAGGAGGGGCAGGCACTGATCTCTGCTCTGTGGTGACCAGTGACAGGACCCAAGGAATGGCCTGAAGGTGTGTCAGGGGAGGTTTAGGGTGGATATTAGAAAAAGGCTCTTCACTCAGAGGGTGGTTGGGCACTGGAACAGGCTCCCCAGGGAAGGGGTCACAGCACCAAGCCCGACAGAGTTCAGGAAGTGTTTGGACAATTCTCTTGGGCACATGGTGTGACTCTTGGGATACTGCTGTGCAGGGCCAGGAGTTGGATTCAATGATCCTTGTGGGTCCCTTCCAACTCAGCTTATTCTGTGATTCTGTGAACAAAAGCCAATACAGTGGTCACCTAACATGCTTATTGAATTCATAGCATGGACATAAGCTTGAATTTATACTTTTGTCCTAAAATCACAGCCCAAATGGGACAGAACACAACACTGCCACCCTACAAAGATTTGCTGGAAACCAGTATCATCTTGCATTTATTCGGATGTTCAAGAAAGAATGATTTCCAGGTTTCAAGCTTAAATGAATTCATTTGTCTGGGGCTTAAGTACAGCCACCCTCCTGAAAGTGCTTTCCCATCCAGTAAGATGCTCCAGCTTGCCACAAGAGCATTCTGGGAGCAGAAATTTTAAAACAGAGGCTGTAGCACAGCAGAACTCTGCAACAGCACTAACTGTTCACAGAACAAATTTATCTCCCCCTGGAATTTGTAATCACATTTCTCCAATTCTAACTTGAAGTAAATATGAAAGCACATGACTGGAAGGATGCTATTACTATATCCCCAAGCCCATCAGTCAAGATCAAGATTCAATTTGCCTGGTGTTACTACAAACTTGTCAGAAAGTCCTACAGACATTACTGCTCCAACCACTTGTTTCTAAGAACAGTTATGTTTCCTTAACCATTGCAAAAAAAAAAAAAAAATCCCAACTAAACACTAAGCCAGAACACCCAGTACTGAACTTGGTATCAACAGAGTCCTTTGATTCAGTGTTCACCCCATGATAAAACAATCTTGTTGAGGATCAGTCCTTCAAGTACAACATTTCTGGAAGACCAAAAAGACATTCTGGAAGGGTATTAGTGTGGGAGAAGGCTTTATTGTTCAACCCTCACTCTCCCAAAGAGATGATATTCAACCCAATTTTATAACTATTTAGTTCAACTTCTGTATAATAAGTTAATCTAAATCCATTACGTGCAACATCTCACAGTCCAGTTACTCTCCTTTAAGAGCTGAAGCTATGCCAAAGGAGGAGAAGGTACATCAAAAAAATGATGTCTCTACTATGGATAATTCAAAAGAAGTATCATTAAATGTACCCTTTTACAGAGATCATAAATTAGATCATACTTTAGGACTGACATTCCCTAGATTTCTGTATTTACCACATTCTCTTCCCACATTACGTTGCCCAGTACCAAGTTTAATGCAGTCATTTGACATTATGCAACACTAAGTGACCCTCTGAGGTAAAGTCATTACTCTCAGTCCCTTCTGTAGGGCTGCTTGACTGATCAGATGATATAATATTAATTATGCTTCCCAACTCATATTTTACAAGATACTTCGTCAGTGTTTGGATGACTCTGTACAAATTCCTCACCCTTCAGAGAAAACAAACAGGATCAAAACAACTTATCTTTCAGAGGGAAGCCAGCTTCTAGGAGCTTTTCCTGTAAATGCTTCTGTTCCTTAGTTACTAATGAACCAATTATTTCAGAAGCTCAAGAGCACCAGAAAAAGAAACCTTTCAGCATCCTCCCTGCTAGTGAAATGCAACAAATGAGCTCCCTCAAAAGGAGCTACCAAATTCAGGGAGAAACTCCCTGGTGACACCTGCCAGCTGTTCTTGCTCTCAGGCTGCAGCAGCTTAGTACTCACGAGTCCTTCAAGAAAAACAAAAAGTCTCAGGACTTCGATAAAGGCAAATCTTGAGAACAGTGTTTCACCGTCTGCCCAAGCATGGAAACCTCTCTGTTCTGTCACTGACTTCAAGTTTCATGACATCAAGCTTTTGAACTCAAAGCTGCAAGAGCAATCTCTCATCAGGCACTTACATATGACCAACACACAGAAAAGACATTCCTCTGTCTGCCTCTTCAGAGCTGCCCAGCCCAAATTTCTTTTTCTTTTGGTGCTGTTTGTGCTGTTGTTCTTTTTGTTTATTTTAAACCAGTGGCTGAATCTCAGCATTCCTCTCTCTCTCAGCTGAAAATAACCAGTGCACACATCCTGGCCTGCCTGCCCTCATTCCTTTTTCTTTTCTTTTACACACCTGCACAGCTTCAGAAGGACGGTTTGGCTAGGCTCAATCCCACAGCAGCCTATAATAGCACCTATAAGGGCACTTACCACCACCACCCCATTCCCCTGTCCCACCCCACCTCCATTCTTAAGACCCGTTCTTACTAGATTAAGGAAAAAAGAATAATCACAGGCATCTCCTAAAGGTCTGGAAATGCAGAATGCTTCTGGACAGAATCTCAGATAAGGCATTTGAAAGAACAAAACCAAAACTGATTTGAGGCATATTCCTATTTCTTGGTACTTCTGCACAGGGAGCTCCCAGTTCAGCTGACGGATTGTTCCACAAATCATTCCAAATACATAAACTGTCTGAGCAGGAAAGAGAGTTCAGCCCTAACCACAAGGATTTCCATTCCAGGACCAAACACTCCAGGTCTGTCCTGGGATCTTTCATTTGTGCTTTGAAAATAACCAGTTTTCCCAACCCTGAAATTCTTGTTTTGACAAGGTGCATCTCAATGAGAAAAATATCTCTTGGCCCCAGTCATTTTCTGGATCAAGACAGTATTTGGCATTCAGAGACACAGATGTCAAAGCAAACTTACAAAGACCTAAATCAACTTGCATAGTATACAGTTTCAAAATAAAGGGAATAAAGTAGAGCCTAATATTTCAGCATGCTACAAAATTTAGCATAATCTAGAAATATAAATAAATAAAATCAAACTCCCGTAGGTCAAATATGATAGTCTGAAAATGTGGTGCAAACCTGTGTTCATAGGGTTCAAGTTTCTAATGTTTCTGTCTCCAGTGATGGACAGACCTGGGACAAGAACAGGTACCTGCAGAGTTTTTCTGTCCCATGCAGAACTTTCCCAGCCTGGAAAGATTTTCGTCTTTGGTGACTGTAGGACCCATGAATCCATCTGCTCACTGTTGAAGCAGGTACACATTTAGATTGGCAGCTACTGTTACCAGAAAATGTTACTTTCATTACAATATCTTTCATCCATTCTGGTAAGTGTTCCTGTCAAGGACGCATTACATGAGCCACTCAAAAATGCCAGAAGAAAACTACTGAGGAACCATGCAGAGGGACAGAAGAAAAATGCAAAATTCAGAAGCAACTATAACTCACAAACTCTTAGAGAGAAGAATGCAATCCAACAATTTTAGTGGGAGACAGCGTACAGCACTCATGAGAATTACATTATTATACAAGGAGATTTTACTGCGCATTGCAAATCTAGACATACGCTTTCTGAAGTGCTCTTTAGCAGAGGACTTTTACTGATGCAATCATACAACAGAGCAAGCAAAACATAATAGTTTAAAATGTATTTTTAGACAGATACATAAGGTATAGCTCTAGAAACATTAAGGAATGAACAGAGGCAAAGCTGAAGAACACAGCAGGAGCAGCAGAAGCTACGAAGCTGATGATGAGAGCAGCACTTCATATCTACCCTTACAGACTTAGAAACAAAATTCAGCCTAGGCTACTGGGAGAGCAACTCAGCATTTCATTAAAAATTGTGTAGTAACACAGAATCATAGAATGGTTTGGGTTAAAAGACATTTAAAGATCATCTAGTTCTAATACCCCTGCTGTGGTCAGGGACATCTTTCACATAGATCAGGTTGCTCAGAGCTCGATCTAACCTGGCCTTGAACACTTCCAGGGATGGGACATGCACAGCTTCTTTGAGCAACCTGTTTTAGTGGTTCACCACAATAATGGTCATACAAAGTAATTCGTTCTATCTGAAATCATTCTACCCTCCTTTAGTTTAAAACCACTACCCCTTATCCTATGAAACTACAAGCCCTGGTAAAAAGTCTCTCTCTACCTTTCTTATAAGCCCCATTTAAGTATTGAAAGGGCACCATAAGGTCTCCTCAGAGCCTTCTCTCCTCTGGGCTGAACTATCTGAGTGCTCTCAGCCTTTCTTTGTAGAAGTCTCAGATCACTTCCACAGCCCTCTTCCACACCCAGTCTAACAGGTCTGTTTCTTTCATTTATTGGGGGACCCCACAGCTGGATGCAGCACTCCAGGTGGGATGTCACAGGAACAGCAGGGGGAGAACCCCTTCCCTCCCCCCTGCTGGCCACAGTTTTGGATGCAGCCCGGGATACAGCTGGGTTTCTGGGCTGTGAGTGCACACTGCCAGCTCATGTCCAGCCTCTCATACACCAGCACCCTCGGGTCCTTATCTGCAAGGCAGCTCTTGATCCATTCTCCACCAAGCCTGTATGGATACTGATGATTCTCCCAATCCAGGTGCAGGACCTTGCACTTGGCCTGGTTGAACACGGGCCCACTTCTCAAGCCTGTCAAGGTCCCTCTGGATGGCACCCCTTCCCTCCAGTGAATCCACTGCACCACTCAGTGTCACCTGCAAACTTGCCAAGGGTGCACTCAATCCCACTACCATCTATTAATAAAGACACTTAAAAGTACTGGTCCCAGTACAGACACCTGAGGGACATCACAATCATGTATTATCAAATGGAATAGAGGGAAAATGAGGGATATATATGGTGAAAAAAGCCAAGGAGGTTTAGGGTGGAATTCAGATGCCTGATCATAGGTACCTATAGTTCCCTTCAACATAGATGTGTTCCTCATGTTGTCTCCTGCCACACCTACAGAGAGGTACAGGCTTCCCCTGTATCCTACATCACATCCATTAGTCCCATACAGGGTCTCAAATACTGTAGAAGTTTTGAGCAGCTCTAGATGCCTACATTTGGGCAACTGACTCATCTCTAAGCTGCTCAAGCAAAACAAAGAACATCTGTCAAAGCTGGACTTCTGGCTCCTCTTGCTGAGGTTTAAAATGCATTTAGTTAAGCTGGTTCTTTAGGACATACTGAACCAAGTGCATTTAAAAAGATCTTTATCTTATGCTTATAACTGATTGGTTTCTCTGTACCAGCCAGCAATTGGCCAGTCCCAGAGCTGGCTGAGCAGAGGGACAAACTGAGCTGGCAGTTCCACAGAGCCATAAAATTGCAACATTTGAGTTTTCAAGTTAAAAAAAAAAGTTACCACCAAAAAAAAAAAAAAATCCAAGAGTCATCTTCCTCACAACCTCGGACTGAATGAACATCACTTCATTGTAAATAATCTGTATTTTCACTAGGCAGGAAAAACTTAATCTTTTCACTTTCCATACCAAAACATCCCAAGAGAGTTAAGCCCCCCCAACTTTTCAAATGACTATTTAACAGTCACTCTTCTTAAAGACCTGTGGTGCAAAGTGTAGCTATTTTTTCCAAGATCACAAATCCTGTAGCAATGCAAGCCTGGTCATCACTGCAATCCCTGCAATAAGCTCAACAACAAGAAAAAGAAAAAAAACCCAACCAAATAAATCAAATACATTAACCTTCACAAACCTTTTTCTCACTGAAAGCATTTCCATCAACACTTTTTTATTTGTAAACAAACTTAGCTCTCCAGTTAAAAAAATTACTCAACAGAAAAACAATCACCACAAAGCTATTTAAAAAACAACACCACACACAAACCCAAAAACTGCACTATACAATTTCATGGGTTCTGCATCTACTATCGTTTAGAGATTGCCAGAGTAGAATGCAATCAAATCTGCATTGCTTTTACCGGTCCTATTTGAGGGCAGTAGTTTATTCTGGTTTTAACAAATGCAAATTAACTCCCTCAGCAGCTCATTGTCACAGAGGCTCAAGGTTCACTGTCCCATTATCTGCCGTGTGCCTTATCCCTGCCAAGGCAGTTATATGTAGCACCTTCACAAATTGCCAGTGCTTTCATCAACAATTACGACACATTTGAGGGCAGAGCACACAGAGAAGTTCCGCCAGTGAAGCTCACTCTCCAGACGCCATCTGTTTGCCTTCCAAATCCTAAAAAGTAAAAGTGCTTGACAAATTTATCCAGAAGAGATTTACTTCCCAGTTTTCCTGCAATCCCTCTGAGCCAGGGAAGCTGACTACAGAAGTACAGACAGGTCAAGTTGAATCACAGACTTTCCTTACTCTAAGACTGCAAAGCAACTTATGAACCACCCTATTTCTACAGGAATCAGCTCAGGTTTTCCCTCAAATCTGCTGCATTAACCTTGCATACCAAATACTCAAATACTAATATGCAGTCCTTCTTGTGCAGTCAGTGCCAGCATCTCTGGCTACAGCTGAATCAGTAGCAAAGGATCTATGCACTAGCTCTGCAAGGCAACCCCACAAGCTACAATGCTTCTGTCCCCAAACAGTAACAGAAGAGAGGAACTCAGATGCAAGATCTAACTTCCGTTTTTCCAAAAGTTTATCCCTACCCCATCTTCAGGCCACTTCTAGCAGGCTTTGATCTTCATCAGCTGGGATCTCATTACATCACTTTCTCAATACGTGGGCAATTAGTGTATTCTCCTCATTCCCTATCCTCACCAGCCCTGGGGCTGGATCTTACTTCTTTACTTCAGTCAGATAGCTTGAAAGACAGTCCTAACTCTCCACAGAAATCAGCCTGCCTCCACCTTATTCCTTCTTTCCTTCCCTTACTCTCAGAGGTATATGCAGCTAAAGAGGACTGTGGTTTAAGCTACAGAAGTGAACTGCAATTGTGCTAATGTTAGAGCTGACGGGACTTCCATTTCTTGCCACTTTTCCTTGGGGACACCTTCAAAATAAAGGGGAAGGTGAGCAACAGAGGAAGATTGCTGTTCAACCAGTAAGCACACTTGTTTTCAGAAAGCAAGAGACAGGATAAAGCCCAATGGAGAAGCAACTTGGTAAGGCAAGCAAAGAAAAACATGCAGAGAGCTTGAAGTAAGCTGTCCAGCCTGGACAAATGGAAACACAGAAGAGAGCTGCCCCTCCAACCAAGTCCCCAAATTATTCATTTTGAGGAAGGTGAAGTTGTGCACAAAGCTTCGCCTCCCCCCAGCTCCAATTTTAAAAGCACTGAGGGAAGCAGTGACCATGCAGTAATAAAGCTGAAAACGGATAGTTCACTTAAAGGAATTAAACTCATTCCATGTTAGTAGTTTCACAGCTACATACTTCCCCATCTGACATTAACCTTAAATCAAGCAGCACTTGTAGGAACAGAATACATTCACAGAGAAGATGCTAGAGAAAAAACTTAGGAACTTAAATAGCAGAGGCTTGGCTTGACATATTTTCAGAGAAGTTTTCTCTCTGAGTGAACCTGCTGTGCAAAAGACTTATGTTTTCATCTCAGTTCATCCTTAAAATGTACTCTTGAAGCACTGGGTCATCTTATAGCATAACTATCAGCATTGAAAGCAGTATAAACCAGCACCACCGTTGAAAGCAGTGTTTTCTCTGTCCCCAGAGAAAGGTGGTGATTTTCTCCCCCACGCCTCACTCCCCTCTTCTCCTTATGCCTTATGATGCACTCATACCATCAGCAACTGCAAGCCGAACAGCCTTACTCTCAGAGGTAAAATTAAACAGGAAAAATATTTGACAGGCTAAGTGTTGCTGTGAAGCAGAGACAAATGCAGCACAGCTCACAGTGAGACATAAGAATAATCTTAATTTTCTACCATCTTAGAAGTGAGTAGAAAGTAAAATCCTGTATAGCATATAAAATGAATTACCAGTATCAAAATGTTAAGCTAGGAGTCAAATGTATTACTGAAAAGCAAAGACTTGAGGACTTCAACAACAGTCCCCCTAAATTTTCCTCATCTATACTCCCTACCATACAGGTCATGATTTTTCATCTTTTGCAACCATGGTGACCTTGAGGTCAAAGGACTCACATGATGAACTCATCAATTTCCCATATAGCGCCTTCTAGAGCCTCACAACAACTGCTGCATCCATCTCACACATGCCAGTTTGAACAGAAAATACCATTCTGAAACAGATCTAATCTTGACTTGAAGACTCCAAGTGACCAAGAAACCACTGCATGGTTAGGCAAGCTGCTACTGCAGTTGATGACCCTCAGTATTGAATTCTTCACTTATTTCTGTTCCAAGTTAAATTACCCATGCAAATGATTTTGCTTAAGAGTAACTACCTTGCAAAACATGAAGTATGTCACAATAGTTTTAATTAATAAGAGGGAGCTGAATTAATTAAATTGTATCTGCCTCAATTTTCCCAAGATAACAGGTTGGTTAATATTTATGAGGTTAGATCATTTTCCAGTCTTTCCACAATACCAGTGGATGAGTATCAGATTAAAAGGTTAAGAGGTACTAGTGAAAACAAACAGAAATTGAATTTTTCGAAGATTGTTACCATTAGGTAACACTCCACACTGTTGTGGAGCCCTGCAAAGGAGAGTCCAGGCTCCTCCACCCCACTGCCATTAAGCTGGTGTCTGATAGAAAAGCCAGTTGTCCTTTAGCCTCAGATTATGCAGACTTGTTAGACAGTTTTATCTTCACCAGCATTTTTGAAACTGTTGTTTGTACTTGTTGCCATCACCTTCCTTACCTTTTCATTATACATAATTGCTGGAGTTATTTTAGCCACCACTTCCATTTCCTACAAGAATGGTTTAAGTTCTAAGAAGACACCTGCAGAGCTGGAGGTATTGGGGACACTATCAGCATCACTATCACCTCAAAGTTAAAAGTATTTGTGCTTTTTTTATGATAATTTTTTCCTTTCACGCAATTTTTACTCTTTCAGCTTTGCAGCTGCAGATGGTAGCTTACTTTTTTTTTTACTTTTCCAGTTAGAAGGAATGAATTGGGTAAACAAGTCAAAATCTGTAGATGGAAGTGCTGCAGTATCAGGGCTGTAGATCATATCTGCTTTTAGAGATTGGTAAACGCTTTCATGCCTGAACACCTTGTCCAAAAAAATACATCTGTTCCTTGCAGCTACCAAAGTAGCACACTGCTGTACTACAGACAACAGTCCCTTTTCCACCTCAGGCATCTTTTTTTTGCTTTAGCATTGTAGATTATGAGGGCAGAAAGTTCACTGAAACACTTAGATTTAAAATGGATAAATAAGCCACTGTATGTGAAGTTTCTGCTCAAAAAGTATAAGTAAAAACATTTATTACCCAGGTAGAATTCAAAGTACTAAGTAGAAAAGAAAGAACAGGTCAGTGCCAAAAACAGGCTGGAAATGGCAGAAACATAAAAAACCTTGTGTTCTAAACAACCTGTGGAACAGCTTCAGTTCAGGTCACTAAGATGCATCCTCCTCCTTTATAGCAACCAAGATTTTTTCAGATGCAGTGAATAAGTCCTTGTGCATGCAAACATCCTGCAACATCCTTTATACAACAGTCTCCCATTATTAAAATGAGCAAGTCAGAAAATCATGAAGTTAAATCTTACAATTCCTGTCTCCAGAATGATTCAGCTATGCAGAGTGCTTAAAAAAGGAGGGGGGAAAATAGACAAAAGGACATTTTTATTAGCTTTTCAAAACCAAAATACACACAAATTCTCATCACTACAATTTAGTGAGGCTCCAGGTGAGCCCAGAATATCTCTGTACGCTAATCACTATATAAAAAAAAAGGGGGGGGGGGGGACGGGACTTCCTAAAAATCTCCATCTTAACTGGAGTTGCTCAGTAGTATCCATTTCATGGAATTCAAAGGAGAAAAAAACACAGCCAAAAAAGGCAGTAACTCACTACATGGAGGACAGGAAGACAACGCTGGCCAGAGCTGGGACATGCTCCCTGGAGGGGCCCATTAGATGAGCAGCTTGGGCAAGCAGACAAACACACAGCAGACAGGCCAGCTTGTCTGCTTTGTTTCTACCAGAACTTTTAATGGAAAGGACACTAACCCACAGAACATTTCTCTTGTCAGATTACTTGGACCAGAAATGGTCAAAAACTTAAGAAGGCGCCGGGGTGGAGGAAAAGACGGATGAGAGGGAAAAGGCGGCTAAAGAGAAAATTATTTAATCAAGACCAAAGTAGGCTGACATTTTCCATTCCCAACTGTTCAAATAGTTTATTTTCCAGTTTGGATCATAAAACTAAATAAAAGATAAGCATTGCATAATAAGCACAAAGCATTTAGATCACAATGGTGGTGGAAGTTGAATATTTCCATGTCGGCTACCTGTCATCTCATACTTGACAGTGTTCCAAGCTTGCTACAAATTTGCTATGAAATTACCTTCTCATTTCCCAGTGACATAGTCTGCTGCCCATGCTGTCTTTCACGTAATACTTTTCTTCTGTGCTGATCCCAGCTGTCCATTGAGCAGGATACAGATACTTTGGACAATATAATATATCTGTTTTTTCCACAATTTGGTTTTGCTCCAAATATTTCCAGCATGACAAAAATAGGAGAAAGAGGGAAGAATAAGAAGAGCTATAAATTTAAAACAAACCAAAAAACTCCAGAGGCCATAAAGTAGCGTCAACATAAAGAAAGCCATCTCAAATGTAATTTGGGAACAAAAGAAATTATTTGGAATTCAGGATTTTTATGCAAGTTTTTTCTAGCACACTAATTGGAAATTTAGTTTCTGCTTGCTCAGTCAGTACAAAGGCTCTCTCTCCTTCCCCACGCAATACAGGCATATTCATGATTTTCTCAAACATGTGAATTTTCTTTAAGGCTCTACTTAAGCATTATGCCAAGCAGCTCAGCCATAATGGCAAAGCCCCGATTAAAGAGAACTTTAAAGGACTAAAAAGAACTTCTAAGTCTTTCTGTTGAAGAAAAACTATAGAATATTTTCAAAGACACAACACAGCAAAGCTTAAAGCCAAGCTGTGAACCAAGTTGCTGAACCTCAGAATTCTACACGCAACAGGCAATACAAAAGACAGACATGAAAGAAACTAATTATTGAAAGCTTGAGCAAGTAGAAAGTTAACCTCATGAACCATAAATGATGTTTACATTGGCTTTGTTCTCCCAATATTAGAGCCTCCAAGCTCCCTCAGTAGTATGTGTAGCACCGACTGACAGCTTAGTTTGTTATTAAGTGCCTGGCTCTGAAGAGTATAGTGTTTAACAGTACAAATAGTCTCACTGATGAAGATGTCTCCCGTGCAGCTGTAACCCCTTCTCCACCAGAGCAATCAATTATACAGGAACTGAGAGCATTTTCAGACAAACACAGTCCTTCAACCTTGACTCAATATAAAAAGCAATTTGTCCTCTACTGCTTTCTGTAGCTATTATAGATTTTTCCATGGCACCCATCATATTAGTATTCAAACACAGGTACTTGGAAGGGGTCATCTTACCAAATGGATTATAGCAACACACACATTTTTAATAGCCAGAGTGACAACGGCTCCTACTTCCTAGGCAAAATGTAAGGCAATACTGTAATCCATTTCCCTACTCAATAATTAATATGTAAACCCACAGGAATGTTACTCACCTGACTCAATCTCCCTAAAATGAAGAGAGCAAGAGAATTCTATGTCTGTCCACACAAGACAGTAAAAGCAAAAAGGAAACACTTCCCCAAGGCCCAAGTCTGGCGATTTCTTATCGTCTATGAGCTACAAGATGCTCCACCAGGCTTGATGAGGGGCCATAAAGACATTTAACACAGATCTTGAGACACCTCTGCTGCTTTTCTCACCTAACTATTCCATCTTCTAGTTCTAGCCTTTATTTGAAAGCACAAACACCATAGAAGCTAAAAAGAAAACTCTAACAAAGGACAACAGCTTGTGAGTGAGCCACAAGTAAGAGTTTGGCAGATTCCTCATCACCAACAACCACTGTTTGGATAGCACCTCTTCCTTGATTGCTCAGACTAACCACGACTACAAGATGGACAGCTTGCCACCCACATTCTCCTCTTCCCTTTCCCATGTAAAGAAGTTTGAGTCCTATCCCTGAAGAGGACCCCAACGACTTTCTGTAGCTGAAAGCACGTACTTCCCACCCATCCTGACATAGAAATTAATCTTCTGTTGAAAAAATTTATTCTGACCAGGTTTTCAAAGAGTTTCCCTACAATACACCATACACACCCCTCAAAACAAAACAAATAACAAAAAAAAACCCACCCCAAAACCCCTCTCTATCATCCTTCTAGGAGAAGGAAGAGCATCCTGGAGGATCACAGTAAAGGTCAAAAGAAGAGACTGCTGTTCACATTTGGAAAGGCTGTGACACCCTTTTGCAAAAACCAAGCAGAAGTAGTCAAAGGTCAAAGCTGCATTAACTCAAGGCTTCTTTTACAGAAAATTAACAGTCTACCAATGTAACAGCTTCCTCTAGAAACAATATGTAGGAGAAGAGATTAATCCATGTACTTATTTGCCCATTTCCTTACTCAATGTTTAATTGCTGGTGTGATCATGTAAAGGTCTATTTGAGTCCAATCCAAGGTGATTGTAAGTCTACTGTACAGAGACTTACTAGATCTTTTCACCTCAAAAAAGCTCGGATTGGTGAAATACCACCGTAAATTCAGTTTATAGCTAATTACGACAGATGAACAGTGGCAGAGTGCAAAAGAAGCCAGGAGCAACGAGCAACACAAAAGCTTTGTTCAACCATTAGAGGATGTCCCACCACTCATTTAGCATAAGCAGCAAGTAGGAAAACAGATCAGGAAATACAGAGCTCTGGCAACTCAATGACCCACTGGCATTGATGTTACCTTACGACACAAATAAGTAAGTGGCCCTGCTTGAGCAAGGATGCTGAACCAGATTACCTCCAGAGGTTCCTTCTAACCTTAGCCATTCTGTGGTTCCAATGGCATTTAGGTATCAAAACAAGTAAGAAATCGAGAAATGCAGTTTCCAACTCCAGCTTTGTTTCCTGCAATTTAAAACCATCTCTACTATTGCAAGGCCATTAAGTTAAGGGTTCAAACTATCAAGCTAACATTCCTTTATCATTACATCTTATTAGTAATAAAATCAGTTTTATTCTACAAAGCTTTAATAGCCTCATTCATTACCACCAGGTGTCTCAATCCCCAAAGAGCAATGAACAAATACAGAGCATACTGAATAGTTATAGAATAATTATTTGACAATTTTCTTCTAGTACAAGTTTCTCCTCCAACTAACTATAGTTAATTAAAAGATAAAATTGCTGCCCCTTGGAAGCCCATACGGAGCAAAGCTGAGTGCAACTGAATGCAGGTTTTTCAAGTTTCCTGTGTCAACTTTTACTCAATTCAACTAATAAACAGGATTGCCAAGATCTAGGCACAAAGCACATCTATCACAACAATAAATGTGTTGGAACTTCATTTTCTGAAATACTGTTTGAACAGGATGTTTCTGACTACCTTTATGTCTGAAAGGCATCCATGCCATCTGTGACGCTCTGTATTTCACTTAGAGAGGTCATACATATTAAGGATTTAGGGCTTTTTGAAAGAAGTCCACTACAAACATCTTAATTTATTTGATGTGCAATTTATAACAGTGTCATTGTAAACAGCACATAATAGCATCCTGTCTTTTTTTTTCCAGAGTGTACTCTGCCTACAGTGTCACTGAGCTTAAAAGGAATGGGATCTTCTTGTCATTCTTAGAGTGATACATTTCAAATAGTACTTGATGAATCTGTCTTCATTAAGAAACAGTAACAAAAAGGGCAGTATATTAGAGAGCATCACAGCATCTGACAAAAGCAAAGACTAACTGCTATTTCAAATAATTTAGACCAAATACTACACCTTTAATTTTCCCATCCCAAGGGATAAGAACTAAAAGCTTAATCCATTCTACATAGCAAGCTTCGTACAGCAGAACATTTTTATTTGGGAGGAATAGGACTGAAGGAGGAAGATGGAGATTAACCTGATTATCACTGATCTAGTGATACATAGCTGTATATCTTATTTGTAACCCATCCACAGCTATACCAATATCCTTTTGGAGGTGACTTAGGAAGAAGTGTAAGTGCTTTACAGGGTCTGGCTCCTTCCACAACAGCAGTAGCACCTCTGGTGATTTTGGGGCATAGGAGACAGGCTGTTACCCTCCTAGACATTCCCATCACACTTCATGATTACCATTCAATTTCACATACTGAAATAGAGTGAAGAATTCAAGCACTGATGCTTATGTTCTCAGTCTCTCTGAAAGGCACAAAATGTGGATTTCTATGTACAGACCTCTTCAGCCCAATGACCAGTCTGTAGAGAAGTCACAGCCAGCCATACAGGCAACATGTTTCTGGACTTTGCAAACATGACAGGTACTTTGCTCTACCACCCCATTCCAGCTCTCAAGGTGCTCACTCTGAGCCTGAACAACACAAAGATCACATTGGGATAAGTAAATTAGTAATTTCATAACGTAGTAGTTGAATAGAACATTCTGTAACCTATAAACCAAGCTTTTTGAGTTGCCTGGTTTCCCCCCTCCAATTAGACAAAGTAAGACACCTGATACTTCTCAACACTTCAGTACATCCAGCCCTTTCTGCATATCAAAATAACTGCCAGCAACTCTTCAGTAGCTTCTGTACAACACTCTAGATATGTCAGAGGAGAAACAAAGCTATCAATTTCCATCTTGAAGAAAATCTATGAAGAGGCTACTGCATTGCCAGGAGCCTGTGCCTGTCAGCAAGTTAATCTGTGAAAGAGGATTGCAGATACCAGGCAGGCCAGTCTCTCCCAGAAGATCCAAAAGGTAACAAGTACTACTTTTTCACACCACAGCTTAGCAGCTACATTAAGCCCATACTTCAGAGTTTCTACTAGGCACCTGCAGAAGTCAAACACTAGACCAGAAACATCACCCAAAGAGAGCAAGTCTTCTGCCATTACTTTACCTGCAATAGTTCAGAGATAGTCTCCTTTACAGGAGAGAGCAATAACACCTTCTGAGTTGCTGACAATACACATGGCACACTGTGCCTAAAATTTATCTTCCACTCAATAAAAATCTAGGAAAGAAACAAACTTCAAATTAAAAAAGAGATGCTCAATAATGCCTTGGAAGTTCAGTTCTGTTTTAGAGTGATTTTCAAGGGGTTTTTTTGTTTGTTTGGGGTTTTTTTAAGGTAGTCACAGGTTTTGACACCCATCAAAGGTAATAAGGTAATTCTCTGATTTATTACCTCTAAGAGGTTCTTAGAGAACTGTGGCCCCATTGCTACAGTTGAGAAGTCACCTACTTGTCATCTGTCCTTCATGTGCCCCAGTCACACCCTACATTGTCATAAAGTCCAATTACACTCATTTTATGAGGGCTTCTTTCAGATATCAAGGAAGACTGAATTGCTAAAAGATGAGCATATGCAAATTTGCATATGCAGTCTGGTTACATGAGAAAAACTCTGAAACTCAGTTGCAAAAAAGTTGAGCTGCAATTAAACAACTGGAATACGCTTTGAGAAAAAAAAAATCAGTTTTCATAATGAAATAATACACAAGTATGAATATAGCATCCAGGAGATGTTGGTCACAACATGAGCAGTGCTGATACCTATGGAGCAGAATGGGAGTAGGAATATTAGCAAATGAAAGAATACAACAGTTGTTTCCTATAATATAAAAAAGTTTGCTGTTAGCAGAATTCAGAGGAAGATTAATGCTACATATCATGAAAGAGCCTTAGACTGGTTTTATGAGGTGCAATCCATTCATTTAATTGGAATGACTTTTGTACACCTCCCTTGAGCGCTTGGTGGACATCAGGGTAAAGCTTGGTTATAGCATCCCTTCCTCAACTTGCTTCAGCACATACATCATGCTCACAGGTAGCTGGACCACCTTTCAAAGCACCAGAGAAATACCCACCATAAGCATAGTCAGAGCAGCCAGGAGGCAGGCCCGAGCTTCTTACCTGCATTTGTTTGCCCACACATAAGAGCAAGTCTCAGCCTATTCATGCTGCCACAAACACATGCTCTGGTGTAAGAAGACAGTTCCATACACTTCTGCCAGGCACCAGAGACATAATCAATGCAAAACCCTCAGTGGTCACCATTCTTCCCATTTGGAGAAGGATTTATAGGACAGCACTGCTCTCCCTCAGGCTGCTCACACAAGTGTTTTGGTTTACCTGATGCCAGGCCTTTCAGTGTGATTCAGCTTCCAGACTGATGTACTGAGGAGCACCAGAACTCCAGATGTCAGAGGAGTTACCAAAACATCCTAGTCAGAAATGAAAGTCTTAAAAAGAGCAAGACTTCAGAGATTGTCCTATGCAGGACATATACACACCCCACATCCCCTTCCTGTTTGCCCTAACTCATTAAATCTAACAAAGAAACTGCTTCATGGGGAGAAGGGGCAGCTGGGGAGGCAGGGGAGAAGGAGAGAAGCAGTGCAGTTTTACAGAAAGGAGAGGGGAAAATCAGCCTGAGCAAGGGTAAGAGGCACAAGTGGGTGAGCAGATATGCCCCAATTACAACAAAATTTAGATGACAAGCTAACACATGCTCACTTGTCAACCAGAGAACCAGAAGGCAGTGAAGAAGGTAGGACACCAAAAGAGCCACAAGCTTCTCAGTTGTGCTCCAAGGGTTCATCGTTTCACACATGCAAAAAGGTTCTTCTACAAAGATCACAACTCTTCAGCTGATTCCAAGGCACAACAAGAAAGCAGGTTCCTTTTCCTGAACTTGTCCCACAGTGCAACAGAGAGCACACAGGAAAAGCAACAGAGCAAGGAAATGGGCAATAAAAAAACCAACAGCTAAAACAGTATCTATCAGTAGTAGAACGCAAGTTTCAAAAATTGTCCCGAAGTCATCAAAGCAGGCACTTGGAGAGTGGCAGGGCATGTGCACAAGTGGGACAAGGCAAGAACAGAGCAGGTGAATGCAGATGAGCTCAATGAACAGACAAGCAAAAGACAAAAATACGGTAATTGAAAAAGCCAGCATAAAACAATTGAGGAAAAAGATGGCGAGAAGGTGAACTAACAATGAAATGCAATCAATTGCAAGAAAAATAGCAGTCAATACCAGACTACATTAAGACAGCAATCTATTAACAATCAATTATGGTGAAACAGCAATAAGATGTAGTCAGTAAAATGACCAGCTGACGGAAATATTCTTTTTCACGTGTCTAGACTACAATTTCCTCTACACAGTTACCATATTTTTGATTGTTCATTCAATTAAATTAAGCCCCTGTCTTCTCTATACAATAACTGCAGTATTTATGATATTAAGAAGTCATATTTGACCTTGGGGCTGGGGCTGCTCACAAGGTTTCATGTAAACATATAGGAATGAGCTGTTTATGGTATCATGGCCACGCTTAAGCAACCTGGATCGATTCATTCATGTAAATCAGAGGCAATGGCAGTTTGTTTCTTTAAGAAGACAAGACCATAAAGATTAAGGGGAGGACAACTGGTAGAATCTAATCATGTTGTCCTCCACAAAGATGTGCCACACTGTATCCCTGGAACACTGTCTGTAAGGCTTACTGAAGTCCCAATAAAACTGCAGAGAGTTTCCTTTTGCACAGGTCCATACCCCTGGCAGTAAGACTAGAGTCATCTACATTCCTCCAGCAGTGGAAGGGGTGGGCTTTTCATGTTTATGTTTACAAACCACAGATCATGATGGTGCTGCAACCCTTTCTGGAGATTCTCCTCCTGTGAAGATCAACATGTATTTCCTAAGCTCCTCCACATCCACACCAAGGCAAGGGATCATTGGAATGCAGCAGTCATAGCCCAGTATGGTTGAAACTCAAAAATACCAGTTTCCAACACTAAACAAAAAGAGGCATCAAAGAACAGTATTCAGCCACCACCACCAAACATTTTTTCACCCATTGCAAATTCAAATTTGCTGCATATGAAACTATGACATTTGAAGGGGTTACTTTCTATTTAGCAAGCTGGAGATCCCTAGATACTGTTTACCCTACCCCTTTTCTAATGGGAAGCATTGGATACAAGCAATAAACTTGGTCTTTTTTCAGTAGCCAGGTTAGGAAGTTTTATTTAATGAAATGAGTTCCTGCCCGATGTTTTAATTTGGGCTCACAAAAAAACAACATTGTAGAGCTTAAATAAAAGGTCTCTTATCTACTAGGCTGACAATTTTTTTTTCCCCAAAACAGAGACATACCTGCTATTGTGTACACTTACTTTTGTTAAGACAAACTAATAGAACTGATGTACTGCACAAGGAAACCTGAGCAGGCAGCCTTGGTGGCAGTACATACACTGGTTTATCACAGAAACGAGAAAGCTGTTAATGAAAGAAGATGGTAACAGCTTTCATTTCCCTACACCACTGCAGAAGGAAACAATCCGTTTTGAAAAGGACTATTTCCAAGTTAAAAACTAGTGAAGGCCCTGTGATTTCAGAGATAACAGCTCCTCCTGGTGTGTCCTCTCAAGTAACTGGCAGTCAATCAATGCAGCAAATTAAAGCCCTATTTATACAGGCTAGCAGAAACAGGATATGATACAATGCCTTTAAAAACCTGACAGCCAGCAGACAACTGTTTATGTTGTGTATCAGGCCCAGTTTCACTGAAATTTATCTCAGCTATAGAGTCACAACTTTTGGAGTGCAGGAGTTTTAGTTTTACAAAGCTCTATCACCTCCGTCTCCATTCCACTTTGAGAATACAAGTTCTTCTCACAAAGGAGAGCTACATGTGCTTGTACATCCATAATATCTGTCCTTCCGTGCCCAGCTGTATCTGTCTACACTTTTCCTCAAATACTTTTGCCCAAACTCTCAGATTGTCTCCTAGTTTGGGGGGCAGGGGAGTGGTGGTGGTGTGGTCTGTGTGTGGAATGGCGGTGGTGCACTAACGGCAATAGAAATAGGGGGAAGGATTTAAGAGCTGTTTCACTAACTTAAAACTCTCCTGGAGCAGACAATGGAGCTTTTAAACAATGCCAAGGGCCAAGTCATTGTTCTGTTGTGTGAAACACAGTACTTTCCTTTGGCCCTTGGAGATCACAGAACCATAGCATGGCCTGGGTTGGAAGGTATTTTAAAGACCACCTAGTTCCAACCCCTCTGCCATGGGCAGGGACACCTTCTACTAGACCAGGCTGCTCAGAGCTTCATCTAACTTGGCCTTGAGCACTGACAGGGATGGGGCATCTACTTCTCTGGGCCTGTTCCAGTGCCTCAACACCATCGCAGTAAAGAATTTCTTCCATCATCTAATCTAAACCTAATCTCTCTCAGTTTGAAGCCATTCCCCCTTGTCCTGTCACTACACGCCCTTGTCCTAGGCTCCTTAAGCCCGAAATGCCATGTGTCATCCCCACCTCCCCTCAGTATACTTATGTTTGGGATATCATAACAAGTATCTTTTTAGTTTGTGTCATCAGATTTGCTATGTTAAGCCATCTGACTTTATAGCACACACACTGTCACTAGTTTTATAAAGTTTCCAGAAAATTAGAGTTGTTTCTAAACAAAACAAACAAAAAGATCCCCACAGTATTTTATGAATACATAAAGGTTTTAGTCACTTGGGACAGCAATTTAATCTGCATTGAATTAAATAATACAATCATCCCATTTAAGTTTTATACCATAATAATATAGTAATGAACTTAAATAGCCTACAAATATTAAGTTTTTAAGAATCTGGCCATATTCCTGGGAAAGCAGCCCATTACCTAGAAGCCAGCCAAGTATCCTTGAATAATAACTACAGCAAGATGGCACAGTGTCAGACCTTGTTCACCCTTTCCTCCACTGCTTTCTATACCTCAGCAAGTATGTGCTGCTGAGGCTGGTCTAGCATATTTTGATTTTCAGAGTGCAGGCAACAAAAAACAACCAAAAATCAAAAAACAGTTCTGTGAAGCTTTTGGGAGCAGAAAATGGAGAAAAGCAGTAACTCAGAACCTCCAGCCAACCTACTAATAGAGGGATTTTTACCCAGGTGAAGATCCAGCTAATCAAGATGCAGTCCAACTCACCATCCTTGCTTCTGCAAGGAGTCACTAGTTTCCAGGTTCACTTTTCTTTTTGTTTTTCAGCCAAGCTCTATCTAGAGAGATTTTCCCACTCTAATGACTTCTAAAGAACACAGATCTACAGTTCAGTGGTAGTCAGGAACCATAGTTCAGTTTTGTCAGCATTAGGGCATGTAACAGAACACAAGAAGTCAAAATAGGCATAGTTCTGCAAGCCTGGGCTGGGGCATGCAAACACTCTGGGGACCTCCGTGCCCTCAAGGGCAGAGTACAGCAGACTAACAAGGCATTCAAAACCACCCCACTCACACTGCATCTTTTCCTCAAAGCTTATCAGGATTCAAAACTAGCCCTCCTGGAGACAAGTACCTGATCCTATACACCCACGGTTAAAGAAGCAGATGCTGCATGCAGAACTAGAAAGCAGCCCCAGCAGTCTTCAGAAGGGTGAGCAAGTAGCAGGAACTAACTCTACGTGCACCTAACGCCTGCAGCCTCACAAAGTCATGCTGTTGATCTGGAGAACAGCTGGCTGCTGTATCTAAATAAGCCTGAGTAACACAATAGTAGCTGAGAGCACCAGTAACATAAACATATCCACACACTCAATGTTGATATTTACATGAGTGCTTTCCTATTCCCACACCACAGCACTTCAGAAATAAGAGGTGAGGAGAGCAAAGTATCTATAGCCTTTCCACTGAATTCATTGTTTCTGCTTCTACCCAGACCACCTCTATTATTCTCATTGAGCCTGTGAAACAAAAGCAGGGGTAGTTTGAAGAACAGGACCCCCCAAATCAGAACTGTGACACAGCTCTTTTCTGCTCTTCACTGACACTTAAACTAGTTCTTCAAGATTATCTTATCAAACCTTTGAGCAAAACTACTACATAGAAAAGCAGGGTCTGAAATCCAAATCCAAGAGAGGGCTGGATGGCAGGGAACCAGTGGCCAGCTGTCTGTCAGCTCTCTCAGCAGCAGGGCATCACTGCTCGAGGCCAAACAGGGAAAGGACACAAGCTTGTCATTAGTAATGAGATTCTGCAATGCAGCCATGTGCTACCAGCTCTTGGTCATTTTACTACCCTCAGTACAGTCAGGAAGATCTAGACCTAGGAATTACCCATCACCCTGCATTTAAGATGATGGCATGTGAGCAGCACCACCTCAGATAAAAAGACTAAAGTTCTTCCTTCTATGTACGTTCTCAGCTTTCTCTTCTCTCTCCCCTTCCTCACTTGTTTGAGAGGGCAAGGGGAGAGAGGGAAAGTCAAATTAAAACACCAGTCACAGGACCAAAAAAATTCTTCTTCCCTCAACTTTGTATCACAATTCTGCCTTCCTCTCACACCTGTCTTCCACAGGTTTTACTATCCGCTATTGCCTGTGCAGCGCTATTTTCAGTTTCCTTTAAATAGCACCTTTAACACTATCCTAAACTGAGTGCGAGAAAGGAATTCAGATAGCAGTGTCTCATACTTTTGTACACTCATGACTGAGCAGAGTACTTTTCACAGTTTCTCAGCATACAACAAGCACAATCACTGCTCTAGAGAAGTTGTCAGATAAGACCCTCTAGTGTCAGAAAAGGCTAAAAAAGTACTTGTTTTATTGTATGACTGAAGTTATGGCATTGAGGCCATGGAAGCCTCTTTCTTCTCACCTGCTCCCAGTTCTTCATCCAGCTAAAGGAGGCCCCTTGGCTTAGAAATGTACTTCACTTTGATTCTCTACTGCTGGCAGTCCCACCATTAGTTTGCTTTGTGGTGCAAGCTCAAGTAGCTCAGAGATTTATCCTGCCAAATACCAAACACCTCCACAGATGGAGGCTCCCCAGTCTCTCTGGGCCCATTTCAGTGTTGGATCATCTTAACAACAAAGAGATTTTCCTAACTGGAATGTTCCCTAGGGCAAATTGTGCCTGTTGCACCTTTCCTTAAGGGCCTGAGGTAGACAGCAAGTAAAACAAACCCACCAAGAAAACCCAACGTGTCAGACAACCCTACAGGCTTAGACCCAGTTGGGTATTAAACAGATCCTCTTCGTGCTGTATTGTAGAAATCTGTAACCCCAAAAGCTTTTAGCAACTGGAAAGAAATGAAGTGTATTTGGTTCATCATCAGATACACTGTCCTTTCCTTGACCTCTGCAGCCCACAATGCCAGCTTTGAGCCTGTCCTCGCTCTCCCTACAGCAGTAGCCTCCTGCTGCCACCCCAACGCTGTAACCTCCATCCTTCCCCATCAGTTTCTCTTATCTCTGTCTCCAATCCACCAAACCACAGTCAGCCTTCTCTGTCCATCATCCTTTCCCTAGCCCTTTCCCTTTTCCCCATCGCTTCATCTTGCTCTTCACACAGATTATATTTTGCTTTCCCACCCTCACGCTGCATCACAGCCGACCCTACAACCCCCCGCCAGGACCCCGCTCTGCTTTTCCCACGGCACTACATCTGTTTGCCATGACAGACACGCGTGTTATTTCCTGTGGGTGCCGGGGGAAGCATTACCTCGAGGGCAATGCCCTCGCAGTAGCAGCGTCTCCGCTTCTTTCCTCCACTCCGTTCGCCCTAAGCCCACACCCGCCCGCCGAGACCCCCGGCGGGGCCGCACGCCTCATACGCGGGACCCGCGCACGGAGAATTCTCCGCGCTCCAGCCCCGCCGTCCCCCGCTTGTGCCGCGAGTGTCGGCGTGAGCGCCCAAAAAGTGACGGCTTTAAACTTCTGACTTCTCCTCGAGGCGCGCCCGGACCCGCGGCCAGGGGAGAACCGCAGCGGAGCGCAGCCTCCGCGGGATCGCCTCAGGGCGCCCGGCCGGGCCGGGGCAGCCCCGCGGGGCAGCGGCCGGGGCGGCACCGCGCAGCCACTCACCCGCCTCACCGGGAGGGACCTTCCCGCGNGGGGATGAGGAGCTGCCGCGGGTGGCGGTCGCTCCGCGGGCGGACGGGCGGGTGTCGGGAGGTGGCAGCGCCAGGGGCTGTGTCCGGGAGGGGAAGGGAAAGAAAAAAGCCGAGGAAGCGCCTCTGTGATCCCGTCCCCCACCTTTTCAAATTATTTTCTTTTTTTTTTACTCTGAATCTGTTCAGGCTTGGGCATCTTGGTGACCTTCGTGCTGTTCATGACGTCCAAGTTTTATTGGGTTTAATAATAGTGAATGCAATTATCTATTTATAACGTGAATTTGCAGAGCTGCACGCAGAGCAGATCAGAGCTTGCTTTCTAAGTTGAAGACGGGCACAGGTCAGTCCCGGCAGTAGCATGATGTGCAAATCTGGAGGATCCAGAATACTAATTTTCCTAGCAAAAGAAGCCTCTGAAACTGTTTTGTGCTAGATTCATATTACTGTTCTTATTTATTCACTTTGCGCTGACTAGTAGAACTAAACCTGCACTACAGCACCTATATTTGGTGACATTCTACACCAGAATCTGGAAGAAAGCCATAAGGGCCAGAAGGAAAGCTCAAAATTGAACCAGGAAGTGGGGAAAACATTTCACAGCGGTCAGTTAGATGCAGCTAGAATATAAAAAAGTTAATAGCTTAAATATTGATGGTGTGTATTAATTTCAAATACAACACAGCATTAGTCTGATGCTTTGGAAATGTAACTAGTTAGAGCATCGATGCTGTGAGATCATGAAATTCCTCAGTGTGAATTGTCAGGGCAGCGCTTACATCTCAGCAGCTAAATCCAGACAAAAAGAATGTGTCATGGTGGTTTGGTTGACTGAAGGCTGAAAAGATATTTCCTTCAACTTTTCTAAAATGAGAGAAAATAAAGATAAAAAAAAAATAATAATTACTGCCTTCAGGCCAGGCAACAGAAACCTTTAAATAAAGAGAAAGAAAACTCTTCCACCTGGATAGCACTGCCAGCCTTAGCATGGTGTACCTATTTCACATACCAATCTTTACTGCTGTCTATTGTTTCTGCACCAGGCTTACTAATTAAGTTTTCCAGTTAAGGCTTCTGCTCCTGAGATGATTCCCAGCACCTGTGTGCAGCAGAGGGCCAGCTGCTTTTGCCAGACCTTAGTAGGCTCATGCCTTCACTGAAAAGCCTCATCAGGGCTATGACGGTGACGTATACCCTGTTGGAAGCAGGAATTTTACTTTGGAGAATAACTCTGCTTTCCAGAATAATCAAAGGTAAATCAGTCATGATGACATCATCAGGGATGATGACCAAGCAGCCAGGCAAGGACCAGGGCTTAACTATCACAGTCTACACTGTGTATCTTCTATGTTATCTTTGCGGATGGAGATCTGCATGGCTGATGGCAAGAAAGGATGAGTTGGCTGAAGGAAGAGGTGCTGTGGAGATAGGATGGTTCTGTTTAGGCTCTAACAAATGCACAGAATGGAGAAAAATTGTATAACCAGAACTCTGAAGGACACCATGGCCAAAACCCCCACTTTTGCCTCTTATTAAGGGACATTTAAATATTAGCAGGCAAACTGCGTATGCTATTAAGCTCAATGAAGTACATGAAGACATACATGACTATATTACTCAATTCCCCCCTTAGATCATGCTATACAGAAGGAGGAGAATGGGTATAAGATTGGGTTGTGTACAAGCAAGGTAGAAATGTCACCTAGTTAGGAAGAAGACCCACAAGAACCTTGGAGACAGTTGATGGGGTACTCTCTTCTTCTCTCTTCTCCCTCCTCCCAAGCAAGGATGCCTTTTTTGGTAAGCTTCTGCATACAATTATTATTGTTACTATTATATCTCTATTGCATCAAGTGCATTTATCAACCTCAATTCTGAATCTGTATTTCTGTTGCTTCACTAAACCACACTATTTGTGGATCTGTGATTGCACAAGTTCCTAATGACCACAACCAGACCTACAGTGTTGAAACTGCAGTATTTGTGAATCTGTGCTCGTGGAAGTTCCTATTGAATATGACCAGACTTAGTGCCAAGTTGGTTATAATCAGAAATCAATCCCAGCGGCACCCAGACCCTCTGATCTCCGAGGACCAGCTGGAGCACAAGGGAGTTTATTTTCTTGCCAGATTTCTATACTCTTAACAAAACACATACACTAGTGTTATCTATATGAGTAGAGGAAATAAACAAAGTGGATCAGAGTAAACTCTGAACAGGTGCATTTTCACTGTGCCCTTTAGGAAGCTGTTATCAAATCTCACAAGACGAAATAAATCCTGTTGACTTAAATGACTGTATTAAAAGACAGGTCATTTTGCTAGAGATGGAAGAGTATTTATTTAATAAATTCACATCTTTTTTTGTGGGGAAATACTGTTGAAAGTTGTCTCTCAAACCTGGGTATGTTGGATTTTTGTTTTATTTATTCATGTTTTTAATAATATTAAAATTTAACTTGATCTTGTATCAGTGATTATGCAAGAAAAGAATAGTTTGAAAGTAGCCAAGTGAATTCTTAAAATGACACTATCCAAATTTGAAAGGAGCTGGGATCCTTTCAGTTTGAAAAATACAATGCAATGAGTTGATGAAGCTTTGTTCAACTTCAGAATTTTGCTTGTTGAGGCAAGCACTTCTTTTTCTGTAGCTGAAGGACTGCAGATGCTATTTAAAATGCAGGACTTTGTAACTGCTCTCTTGTTCCCTTACCTTCCAGCTGGACCAGACCTCTCATGTATTGAGGAGGAGCTGCTTTGCAGTTACACTGCAACACAGGGATTATCGTACTTCTATGGCCATTACAGCATTCTTAATGCAATTTACTATGTTTTGAGGACAAAACTGCATTTTGAAAAATTTCAGTGTCTCTTTCAGTAATCTCCCCTGATAATCTCTTTCTGTGGAGATGGCATAAACGTAACTGCAGGCAAGAGACGAAGCCTTTGCAAGGGTTTGGGCTCTCTGCTATCTGAAAATTATCACCACTGGACTTGTGTATGCAGAAAGCAACATCTCTGTCCCACGAGAGACTGAATGCTTTGTCTCTGAAAGTTTCTGAAGGGGAAAATCTGTGTCATGGGGAAATTGCATGTTCCTGCTGTGACATTTGCTGAGTAGCAGACATTTTCCTAAACTGCCATAGGCAGTATCCTAAGGAAAGTTATCAGTTTTAACTGCGAGTTATGCACTTCGTGCTTCTCCATGACCAGTTGCTACTAGCTTTTATAAACATCAACTTTCACAATAAGTTTGTTTGGGATAGGAATACACTCTTGGATCTCAGTGCAAATAGATCTGAACTCTTAGTGAAATTTTATTCCTTTCTACCTTGCACACATGTATTTAAAGTTGCAGGGTAAAGGGTTGCTGACATTTAGCAAATAGTGTTTTCTGAGACTCAGGATTTAAATGAAAACTGGAGGGAGTGGCTGCCCAGTACAGTGGCTGTGCAAGTGTTGCCCAAGTGCCTGAAAGGCAAGAGCCATTTGCTCATGTGTTTTGTACCTGTGGTGTGCTGCAGCTGTGAATGTGCTTTGGCTCATTTTCTTTCTCTACAAAGCTAAGAGGAACTGTCAGTAAAGATCCTTCCAAGCTCAGTAAAAGCTAAAGTGTCTGAGCTGGGAACTAGCACCTATGAAGTAACAAATAAATCACTTAAAATTTGAAATATGTGCTTAGGAAAGGAAGAAGAAGAGTTTTAGTGTTGAATCATTGAATTTTGAATGGTGTTTGTAGAGTTGTAATTCGTGTCAATACCTTCTTAACTGAAATAAAAGTTTATCTAAACTGAATCCCTCTGTAGGCCTCCTGGGAAAAAAAAAGGTGTCTCTGAGCAGGATTATGGAAATGAGAGTTAAAAACATATAAGCCACAACTGTAATTACAGCACATTCATGTTTAGAAAGAACATTTAGTCTTGGAGCTATATATACTTCAATATCTTTGGAGATACTAAATTACATGAATTGCACCTTGAAATCTGAACTCTGGGTTAATTTATACTTCTGAGTAAAACTCAAAATTATCTTATTTTGAATCAGAACATGACTACTGCATATACTTACGTGACAGATCAATGTAAAAAACTGCTAAATGTTTTTAAAGGGCATTAGGAAGCAGGAGAATTTCTTCTGGTCGTGATACACATTTTGCATTAAATCTTGGTAATTTTAATTTAGTGCTTTTAAATACTAATTGTTCTGTTACTTAAGTTACCTGCCCACATGCAGGAGAATGTGCTCAGTTCATGAAATGTCTCCTGGCCGCTCTGCAGGGCTGGAATGCAAGGGTTGAAATCAACCAGCTTTCCCTAATTGTAGATGCAGACTCAGAATGAATGAACGTAATCTGTTGCTCGCTTATTTTTCCAGATATAAGGGCCTGGTAGTAGGTAATGGAGAGCTCCATTTTTCAGCTGTCAGACTGTATGGCTTGCACGCTTTGGGCAATACATTTCTTGATGACAACAAAGAAATGAGTGCAAATATAATTTTTCTTTCCTTAAACTGAAGTTTTGTAAACTACATAATGAACTGAAATAGTTGTATCTACTTTTGGAGTCTAGCTGCTTTGTGGAATTTATTCTGTGTAATGATTGTATGGAGGGAATGATTTAGATAAGTATTTCATTTCGATACAATACAGTTCTCTGTCTTATAAAGAAGAAATTGATTTAAATATTTTCCTTAAAATGTTGTTGAAGAATTCATATGACTGTGTTAATTTGTGAATATGATCCAGTCATTCCTATATTTAAAAATCTTAGAATTATAGAAATGTCAAAGCTAGTTGCAGTCTTGTAATGTAACAGAAAATAACTTTTTTTATCACAGTTTGAATTTCTTACCAGAATCCCTGACTCCTATTTAAAATTTCCTTTTTAAAAACCCCTGTTCAAAAAGCTTTGTTGAGAATTGTATTTTGGACTATGGAAGGCTACTAGGATGAACTAATGGAAGAAAAGGATGGTAAGAAATTCTCAGCAAAGAATTCAATTTCTCTCCTCATTTTTTACAAGAAAATAGGAAGCAATAAGTCACAGAACAAAGGAAGAAAATATAAGTCTACTTATTTGTTATTATGTAAAATTGACTGAAATACTACTCTCCCATCTCCTTCTTTTGTTGTGGTAGCTTTTTTCCCATGAGGAAATTATTTGGAAATCCCTCCATTCAATGTCTTCCCACCAAGGGAAACTTCAGTACAGAAGAGGAAAAGTGTTATACAGTTTGATACACATCTTGTGCAATGGTCTGATACTGGTCTTTTCCAAAGAGACAGAGAGAACTTCTGCCTACTCTGCTGCTACATGCCTCCTAGGTAGGACCTGTATCCCCTCCGTAAAATGCTTCCCAAATGCTGAGACAAACATTTGGTTGCTTGTCTGCAGTATCTAATGGTTTTTTGAGAAAAATAACCTTTGAAGAGGAACAGGATGTGTCTCTTGAGGAAAAAAACTTCATAGTCTAGCATTTCGTGTCAAAATATTCTCTGCATGAATGAGTGAGACTGGGAACCTGTCTTGGATTTCCCATGTGTTATCATGGCTGTGACTAATTAAATTCTCTAGATTGTAATTATACAGTTTTAATAGTTTTCGTTTACATGGCCATTTACATTACAGTAGTTTTACTTTTTGTGGTCAGTAAGGAGATCACAAGCTGCTAATCACAATGCCTTTGAGGCTGTTGTTTGTCACATCGTAAACATCCCCTAAAAAGAGAGCGTGACCCTAACCATCCTTCATTTCCACTGCTACCCAGCAGCCTGCTCACAGGTCATCCGAAGCTGCAGGGACAAAGGGGAGGTGCCTGTTTAACGCAGCTTTCTGAATTAAAATGTCTGTAAGGCAAATGATCATTCTGTCTCTGAGTGTCTGTTCACAGAAATCCCGCTTTGGTGGTTAGACAGCAGACTTCGAGAAATTAATATTTGGGGTTTTAATCAGCTGACCCCTTGAACAACCACTTGCCTAATCTGAATATCAAACATAAACATGGAAACACTGGTAGGAGGAACTACTGAGCAGGAAGCTGCAGACAGTTCACCTGTTAACACATCCTGCCATGAAAATGAAGCATAAGGTAAATTGAAGGAGTCAGCCTGCTGATATTGTAAGACATTTGAAGCTGTAGCTCCACAGAAAAGTCCAGGAGTTGGGATGGGGTGGGGGAAAAGGCAAGGAGTCAGAGAGGAAATTCTTTAACTTTAGGTGTGTCACTTTGTCCTGGAAATAATAAAAGGTAGTGTTTTCCCAATATCCAGAAGGTGGAATCACATCTCCCTGGAGCTGAATGAGACTTAGAAGGAAAATACTGATAGCTGTATGTTAATTAAGGTAAATGTTGGCACTGATATTAAGGCTGAATATTGGATGAGATCTCAATATTTATGAAAAATGCTAAAGTAATTTTGATAAAGACTAAACCTCACAGGAATGGTGTGAAGACTATCTTGCTTCATAATAAAGGGTACAAAAATATAAGACAGATTTTAAGATCTAAAAGCAAGATAAGAATTAAAGTCCTAAAAAATTAACTTTGTAACTGTCAGAATGCAACCACTAATCCTTTTTGACATCTGGGAATGTGAAGATAGTGGAAATTGGATAATTTGGGTTTTGTATTCCTGGATATTCCTTAATTACTAGTCATCTAACTAACTAATACCTTGGTTGAGTCATTCCTTTATTAAATAGTCGATGCAGGAAGTCAGAGACTGTTCAGATGTCCCCAATGATGTTATCAGCATATATTTACATCAAATAAATTATAAATTGTAATGGAAATAAAGAGGAATATAAATAAGTCAGACATGTTAGCAGTGCCTTATTTACCCTTCCTAATATCTGTTATATAAGAATCACATGCTATTTCTATTTTCAAAATCGTCTTCTGGATTTGACCTTTATCATGGACCATTGCTAAGTTAAAAAACAGTTTTCCTGAACTTCTAAGAGTTAATATATGCATGGCTCTTGGTGCCCTGAAGGCAGTACCAATCACTAGTAAAGGCATGGAGGTTTGGATTTTATAAAACTAGCCTTACCTCAGGAATATTCTGCTTGTGTGATGCAGATACAGGTACCAACTCTTACAAAGTTTGGTGAAGTATTTGTGATGTATAGGAGTATAAATAATAGCAGTGGCTTCTGAAGAAATCTGAATGAGAGACTTGTCACAGCAATCCAGCTACACCCACATATTCAAAAATTAGCAGAAACGTCAATATACTTAGAACTGCAGCTTGCACATTCCATACATTTGATTTTCAGTATTTGTGTCAACAGAAATACACTTATATACTGCTGCCAGGTGTTCTTCCAGACTAATAAAAATAATGAATTAGTTTCAATATTAAGAATAGATATGGTCAGTGTATGAAGTTATTGAATAAGAAAACAGTAGGTCTTCTCATGAACTATGAATATTCTGAACAAATTTTAGTTAGAACTGACCAGAACCTAGAGGCAGAAACAGAGGGTGCAGATGAAGAAAATTATTCTGTGGAATTAACAAATCTTTCAAGTTAAAACTTAGCTGAAATGTTACCTTCTTGGAACAAGCTCATTCCGGTCAGTGGTTTTGTGAGATTTAGAAACCTGACCAGAAAAATCTTCCCCTTCCTGCCATTTGCAAGCTCTTTCCACAGATTTTGTTAATACTTAGCCATCGTCACATAAACTCATCACACAGCCAAGCTCCAGGCTTCTCATGAATCATCATCTAAGAAGAAAAAGTTCTGTGAAAAGTGAGTATCTTGATGTACCAGCAAATCAATGACTCCCAATTAATTTGTCCATTCCAAAGCAGCAGGAAAGAGTAGAAGTGCCTTCCCTTGTCTACTGGCTTGGATTACCTCTGAAAATCAGAGTTAATGGGCAGGAAAATTCTTCTGGGTGACAGTTCCACCAGGGGAGGGAAGAAAAGTGCACATTGTGGACACACCCTCTAAGCTAATTCTGGACATGTTCTTCTTAACATTCTCAAACACAGACCTTCATGAGTTAGGTGTTTTCTCATAGAGAATACTTACATGTCATCTTTCAAGTACTTGTCTTTTTTTGGATCATCTCTTATATATTTGTGTTTTGCTGACATGGTGTTCCTTTCTTTGTCAGTTTAGGCACCACAATACTGTCTCACAACTTGAACAGCAGTAACTTGAGTGGTAAATAAGCATTAAAAAGTTCAGAGAGTAACTTTGTTTAGTTGCTTTAAAGAAACACAACAAACTGTGTTAATTTAGGAATTTGAATGCTTATTACAATATCCTGCAGTTGTAGAGGCTTCCTGGGAGTGAAAAGTCTTGAATTGAGATCTTGAATTCCTATAGATTATGACAGCTGGGAGGAATGACTTGTGGTTCAAGTAATTAACTGCACTTCTTCAAATGTTTGAAGAGCTGGCTGTAAACAAATTAAGCATAAGAATACTATCCCATATATGACCAGGACATGAAAATACTTCATAAATATTCTTGAAGCAAACAGAGACAAAAAAAGAGCCTTCTGAATACACAGTAGGTGGTTGTTGTCACAAAACATAGATTATTTCCATAAATTAACTGGAAAGCTCTATGAAAATTAACATTCACTGTAACCTGAAAGTAGTGAGCTAATGCATGGTATTGAGGAAAGAGAATGGAACAAACCCCTCAACAGGCTCAGAGAAGACAGGAAATGGGAATTGAACTCTGACAAACAAGAAAGAGTTGCTCTCAAGAATCTGATGCAATGTATAGTATAGCTGAGATAACAATATACTATTCACCTCTGCTCTTGGTATTATGCTGGATGGAGAATAAAATAATCTTCAGTGTAAGTTGTGCAACTCAGCACATTAATTTGCATTTTCCGTGTTATTTCCCCTTACAAGCTTTCACGTGTAAACGTGACAGTGCACATCTTCCACCTGTGGAGGCATTCAAGGTTGCACATTGTTTCTCCATTGTAATTAAGCTGAAAGGCTAGACAGGAAAAACACTTGTAGGAATGAATACATACATTTCTTGTGCTGTTTTTTGGATATGATCTGTTTTCCCCTCTGGCCCTGGAGTGAGCGTACTGGGTGTGTGCAAGAACATGGGAGGGGAAAAAGCCAGGGCAACTGACCCAACCTGTCCAAAGGGATATTCCATAAACGTGTTGTCATGTTCAGCACCGAACACTTCAGGAAAGTAGTAGAATGAGGGCATCTGTTCTCACTGAATCTGTCTTACCAAGTCACCATTATGTGTGCTAAGGCTCTTCCCAGAAAGTGGCTAAACATCTGCCTGACAGTGGGAAGCACTAAATAAATTCCTTAATTCAATTTTCTTGTGTGTGCAACTTTGCTTCACTTTATTAAACTGTCTTCATCTTGACCCCCTTGTTTTCAGCTTCTAATCTTGAGACTCTTTGCCCCAATCTTCTTGGGCAGGGCAGGGCAAGCAACTGAGTACTTAGCTGCTGGTCAACCCACTGCAAATTCTATCATCAATATTGTGATTACTTGGAGAAAAACCTCTTGAAATAACAAAGTCAGATTTTTTTTCCTTTTTTTGCAGATGTAGTTCTGTGGTACAACTTCTAAAACTACATAAAAACTGTAAAAGTTATCCAACACCAGTGAGTTTCTTGTAATTGAATCTAAGTAAATCTATAGAGGAGAGAGAAGAAATGTTCTACTCAATTGCATTTGGAGATCTCACTTTCTGTTGCTCTGCTCATGATCTCATGATGTTGTGTCTATGTATTGCTATTTCCTGCATGCCACAGACTTCCTGCAAGAGGATATCCTGGGATGGTGACCTCCAACAGAAAGCCATAGGACTCTAACTCAAGGAAAGGCCTTTTGTCATCCCAACAGATGCCCAGGACTTTGTCAAGTAGTAGCTGCAATTTGCCACAGCAGACGCATTTGAGCACTCTTGAATGGCAAAAGGAAAAACATGGTCCAGTCATGGGGTGTAAGTGAAAAACTGTGTTGCCAAATAAAAGTACCTGAAGGAAGAAACTTTTTGGAGATTATTAAAGAGGTAGTGTAGACTGCATATCTTGTTTAGTATTACATGAATAGAATTAGTTTAATACTAATTATGTCTGGAAAACTCATGGTTAAAATACTCCTGGGTATCATCACAGAATAATGCTGTGAAAGTCATTTCAAGGATTGCAACCTGTACTTTAGAGCTAAAATGAAATGCAGAAAAAATAATTGTACTTGTAAATAATCTGGTTCTCTAATTTAAAAAAGATCCATATTTATAGTAGTTGGAACTGTTCTACTTCTATTCCCACACAGCTAAACTGGACAGAGAACATGCTGGTCTCTGTCGGATATTCCTGGCACCAACATTCCTGGTGTAGTTTTGCTTAATCTAAATCATTTCACAAGAACAAGTGAGCTCTGAGAAAGCCCAAGCAAAAAATATGGATCAAATATATTTTTCTGTCATATCGTTTCCTGCAGACTCAAAGAAAATAATGTGTGTATCATGCAGAATCTAGGAATTTAAATTTGTATCTAGGAGATTTTAAATTTTGTTGTCATCATATGTCACTGAAACACATGCTAAAAGTTTTACATGTGAAAGAATGTGAAAAAGCAAAGTTTTTCTTTTTAAATAACATTTTATTTGACATTAATTGTATTATTAAAGCAAATATTCATTTAAATTTATATAATGCATCCTTCTAAGACTACAAGCAATGAACTTACTTGGAAAGATTTACTTTAAAACTATGAACAAACAGCCAAGGCAAACTGAATTTACTGAAAGCAGAGAAAAAAAAATCAGTAAGCCAGGACTGAAATGCAATTTCTAGTATAATGACAAGTAGCCACCAAATAAAGTGCAGTAGAAGGATTACACACGTAATTTGTTACGTGTGCCACATACTTCTCTTCTGCCGTAGTAGGAAAAACAGCTTACTTGATGTCACAGAGAAGAGCCACTCCTCTCAGAATCCAGTGGTCTGGAGACTTTGCTGTCTTTAAATAGACCTCTGTAATAAAGTTCAAATCTGTCCTCATGGGCTTCTTATAAAGAGGACAAACATAGAGCTTGGGATCCCTAGGTCTGCTTGAATCAACAGCAAACATATGGAGCACAGGCAGCTGGACAAAAAGGATCTTTGGTGTAGACTCAACAAGTACGCTTCTTCGTTTGTCCCAGCCTGCACCTTCCAGGTAGAGCCCATAGATATATACTCCTTCCTGTGTGGAGGGTAAGCAGATGAATCACAACATATAAAGCATAATAATTGTCCTAAACTATTACAAGTCGTATATGTTTTATAGTAAAAAATATCTGACACGGAATCTCTTCAAACTATTTCATTTTAAACTATAATATAATCCTTTTTCAGAAGATAATGCTACTGAAATGGAGGGCAACAGAAGTTGTTCAGTAAAGTCCATATACTACAAAGTTTTGTGTAAGTTTACTATAAATTCCAAAAATTAACAGGTGGTACAATAGAAGAGTTCTTTCAATTAAATATTTTTCTAACTTAACAAATTAAAATCTTCATACTTAGTATTTGGCTTCTATGCTGAGCAAAAACATTAAGTTGAAGAGAATGGTAGCTTTTTCCTCTATCAATCCAAAGTACCTCAATGATGCATAATATAAACTAAATACCAAAATTAATACTGAAACTTTTTTGCATGTCATACATACAGAAGGAGATGATGTGATTTCTTCTCTGGTTAGCTTTAGCACATCATTATGTATTGCAACTTTATCTAAGGCCCAGTCTTTATGTGCTCGAGTTGCTTCTTGTTTCATTGCTGTCAGGAATCCTTGAGAAATTAAGCCAGACAATTAGTATTTATCTCACATGATAAAATAAAATCTTTCTCAGTTATTAGCATGGTTCTGCACTGAACTTATAGACAGATAATCAGAGTTCTGTTGAAAATGAGCATCCTGACTAATGATAGCAAACTTTCCTTTGGGACCAGAATAGGAACAAATGACAAAAGTGGCATAGTGTGCATTACACCAAGAAAAATATTTTAAAATGGCATGTACTGTCTTTTTTCTGTTAGATTACTCTGTTAAGAAATATTTGTTCAGGACACTGACTTACAAATTATCGTAAGGCAATCAACTACAGGATCCATGATGAAGGTGTCTTTCAAGAAAGAATTTCAAAGCAACATTGTGTGAGCTGATCTTTATGTAAAGGCAGCTTAGCTAAAAGGTGGGGGTATTTTAAATGAAAGAAGTAGAATGAATTTCATTGACGGAAAACAGAAAATACATGTCTGAATAAGATAATAAAATAGCTATATGAGTGTGGGGAATCTAGTTAATGCAGTGCCTATGAAGAATGAAAAACGTATGTTTCGTTAGGGGGAAAAAAGGCAATCCTAGACAGAAATGAAGGTAGAGGATGGCATAACTGAGCAGCAAGTTAGGTGATTTTCTGAGTATTGTTTTGAACAGATTTGACAGAGGTTTGAAATAAAAAAGTTTGTGATGCAGAGGGCTGAATAGTTTAAGCATAGATGACTGAGCAGCAAAGAGGTTTTAATGTGTTATGAAGAAAAAAGCTACAAAAACAGGAACAGTAGTAGCAAATACCTGGTTGTTTGTGTGTGTCAGAAGATAACAGTGAAGTCACCAAAAACTCACTATCTGCTATTTTATGCTACTAGATGAAGAACTCCTTGGAATTGTCATAGAGATTGAGGTGAAGAAAGAGAAGTTAACATAGAGAACTGCATATTTAAGAGTGAAGGTCCTGGTGAGCACTGTTACAAATACAGTGTAATATTACGAATATACTCACCTCACCCCTACCCACAGCACACATTTTGCACTTAGCAAACCTCTCTCTAGCTGAAGGACTAGTTTTTTTTTTTTTTTTTGGAACACAGAGGTTGGAGCAATAAGTTCAAGACCATCTGTATCTCAGGCTTGTTGCCTATGAGGCTAGATGTTTTCTTTTGTTGAGACAATGTGGTCCATTATCTTCTTTTACACCACTGTGGGTGGTGTGCTCTTGAATCACCAGAGATCAGTATGCTTATCAGCTGTGCCACTTAGCATATAACTGGAATGATGTTTTGACTGGCATCCCAATACCATCTTCTAAAAATAAATTGGATGTGTTCCAGGCACCTCAACTGTTTCTGAGAGTGACTCTAAAAAAGACTTTGGTATTAGTACTTTTTACAGTCCTGGCCATAGGAAGGCCAATAAGAACAGAAGCATCACAAAGCAAAGGTAACTCATATAACATTCAAGAATTTCAGAGGTTAAGCCTAATTAAAAAACACCTCATGGCTGTCAGACAGAAGTTTCTTATGAGAATTTTTTGCAGGTAGTTATGTAGGCTAAGGGAGATTCTCCTGTGAACACACACCTGATAAGGTAATGGGGTTTTTTACTCATGGAGTTGGTTAATTTTTTTTTTCTTTCTCTTTCCTCTAAATGATAAAAATATCAATCTATAACAGATAATGATAGATAATGTTTACTTGTACTTCACAGCACAGCTTCAATGAGTTTGAAGAAACTATTCATTAAATAACCTGTGAAATGGATGCACCATGAAATCTAAATGCTGATAATTCTCTGTGAAAGATAGATGACTGCTATAAATTCTGGTACAGTTGCATATTCACAGAATCATAGAACAGTCCATGTTGGAAGAGACATGGGAAGTTCACCTGGCCCAACCTTTCCTGGGAAAGGGAGACTAGATGAGATTATCTATCACTGTTCAATTACATCTTGAAAACCTCCAGAAATGGGGACTCTACCATGTTTCTGATGAGATTGTTCCAGTGAGTGATTGCTCTTACTGTACTGTTAAAAGTCATTTTGTTGCTCCTGTAACATCTTTCTCTAGATTAAAGCTCTTCCATACTTGCAACTTACCGTTTGGAATGAGTTAAACAGTTTCAAACCACAGAAAAATAGTATTTTCTTTAACAGCTGTATCATTATCATTAAGTATACTTTCTTTAGAAGCTGTATAATATCATGCTACAATATGTCAACAAGATGAATTATTTTATTCAATAACTATGTGTTTTCCTTCTTGTATATAAAAACTGTTTTTATGGGTCAGACTAAAAGATCGTAGAACCATACAATCACATAGAATGGTTTAGGTTGAAAGGAACCAAAAAATCCTCAAGTTCCAACTCCCCTGACATGGGCAGGGTCAGAAAACAAAAAAAAAGTGGAATTGGAGAGTTCCACTAGACCAAGTCCAATCCAACCTGGCCTTAGACACTGCCAGGAATGGGGCACCCACACTTTTTTGGGCAATCTGTTCCAATGTCTCAACCCCTCACGGTAAAGAATTTCTTCATAATATAAATTCTAAACCTACCCATTTTCAGTTTAAATCCATCCTCCCTTGTCCTATCACTAAATGCAGTTGTGAAAAATCCCTGTCCAGCTCTCTTGTAGCCCCTGCTAGGTACTGAAAGGTGCTGTGAAGGTCACCCCCAGAGCCTTTTCCCCCAGGCTGAACAACCCCAACTCTCCCTTCCTGCCTTCATAAGGGAGGTGCTCCAGCCCTCTGATCATCTTCATGGCCCTTCTCTGCACTCGCTCCAGCGGGTTCACATCCTTTCTATGGGGGCTCCAGAGCTGGATGCAGCATTCCAGGTGGGCTCTCACCAGAGCAGAGCAGAGGGGCAGAATTCCCTCCCTCACCCTGTTGGCCACCCTCTGTTTGGTGCAGCCCAGGCTGCAGTTGGCTTTCTGGGCTGTGAGTGCACATTGAACCCATTTATCATCTTGGCTTCTGTGACAGACTCTGGCTGTATAACCATTAAATTATTATTCAATACATAACTACTCAAGTCTTTTCAGTAATCTTACCTTGGGGATTAAAGAATCCAGTTATCCAAAACACCTTTGGTCTTCCTTGGAATATCCAAGTAAATAATTGAGCATTTCTATCCAAAAGCTCAGTAAACCAGAAGCCAAGTGTGGAAGAATCCCAAGATACTCTTCTCCATACTTGAGGGATACGAGCATCATACATGTTATCAAGTGCGTCTCTTAAATTCTGAAGGAATTAAATAATATTCAAAGTAAATCCATTAATGTGATAGTTTAAAGCACAATATTCCATATGAAGTAAATATACTTTACTTGCCTCACTCATAACAATAGTTCCTTCTATGGCTAATTTCAGATCATTCAAACTGGTGCGGACAACTGTGATCACCTTCTGCATGCGGTCGATTTCTTGACGAAGAAAAATATTCATAGAGTTAAGAGCTCCCATTTTAACTAAACGAGCCTTTACCTAAAATAGAAAAGTACAGAAGGAATTTAGTCAAGTCTAAATTGTTGAAATGCTGTTGTAGTATTCAATATCTTAACTTTTGGTGTGTTCAGAAAAGTAAATACTAGATTTGTATATTATTCAACTAACATCCCCTTAAAACTGTTGCAGTTTTTTTTGGTTTTTTGTCTGATACTACGCAATTACTCATTATTCTGCTAGAACAGGACTTCATCCAGAAGGCCCAGGAGACTGCTATCAAAAATGTTGACTGATTTTTTTCCATTTTCACAAGTAGCTTTGGAAGTCCAAGCATACTCTCCATGACATATCTCCATGAACAATTTAGATGTCTTAATTTTAAATAAAAAATCTTCACACCAATTCATGCTGGTAGCAGTAATGTTTTTGGTTGCTTACTTGAATCTACTACTAGCTATATGATCTTTCGTACAATTCAGTGTTTCTTTTTTGGAATGTGTAGCGTGAAAACTCAGCTGAGAGAACAGTAAGACAAGACTAAGATTAGCTTGCCTCATGAGGTACGTAATCTGGAGGAAGTTTCTCTAGCATGTCTTCAGCTGAACGATAAACGACTGATTCACGAGTTTCTCCAGATCCTCCTCCACTTTCTTTAGGCTGGATGTTGGTAATAGTATCTAAAACATCAGCTGATGTATTTCTTTGGTATCTGAGAGGATGAGAAATACATTGTAAGTTACATAGGATTTTTTAATAGTTAATGGTAACTTTGTTGAACACACAAAAACTGTGTCATCAAATCAAATCAAAACCCACACAAAACTGTTTTCCTTTGCATCCCACACCAACCGTAATAAACTGATCATGAATGTTTGGTTTACCATGGTTTTAAAGAATATGGACTTCCCTCTTCCCTGTTACACACTTGCTGTGTTTCTAGTTCAGGGATAAGAAGGTCTGCAAGATGAGATTGTGAGGTGGCAGAAAAACCTATCATACTAGGGATTCTGAGGAAAGGGAAGGAAATAGCATATTCCTGATAAGACCTATCAAAGAGCTATTTGTCGGGAAGAAGCGACAGAAGTTTTGTAACAAGGAAGAATATTTGCCTCATTTAATTACTTCTTAAAAGTGTAATGCAGAAGCAGGAAAAAGTGGAGGTATAATTCTACAAGCTGCTCCTTTATTAATTGGTAAATTCAGTCTGCTTTGAGGTATTTCAGGATTTATGACAAGGGCTGCTAGATTTAGAGCACTGCAGGTTAAAAACTTCTATTCCATAGTGGAGCATGGGAAGTGCTAATGTAAATTTATGCTCTGAGTCAATACAAAAATGTGAATTAAATTTGTGTGGCATTGGATAATGAAAGACAGTAGACTACATCAGTCCTTCAACACAAGAATTATAGGAGTATTTTTGTTACAGTGCTATCCAGTGGCATAGAGCTATGAGGGGAAATAAGAAAGAAAGCCTGGAGTACTGAAGTGTTGGCAATGCCGACTTTTACCTTATGGAATCAGCTACACAAGGAACATACATCATGAGTGATGTAGGACGTACATTTATACTGATTCAAAGCACAGTTTTGCATGTCAGTTTTACTTTTCAACTTTCATATGACACCCATCTCCTTCTATTACTTTGTCATACATAATTATATAAGACATGAAACCAAGGATAGAATGTGTGAACTCCTAAAGCACCTAAAGATGCTTTGGATAGAGTACCATAATACTAGAGAAGCTAGGTACTACAGTATTTCAACAAAACTTTTTGTGAATGCAATTATAAAGACTATAAATCAGAAAAATAGAAGAAATACTACCAGGAGTTCACTTCTCAGAAGATATAATTTTTGCTTCTAAAAGTAGGAATGATGGGGACTTTCAAGGTTTTTCATAATCCTTGACTTTAGACTCAAAACTCTCAAGCGTTTTTTTTCAATTTATGACCCCATTAAAAGAATGAAAGATTTATTCAAGACCACGTATGAGCATAAAAGATGAAATTTCTCTTGGACTCATGGCTTCATTGGTAATTTGGATGACATACTGGTGGTTGTAACCTTTACTTTGTGTCTTGCTGATTTAACAAGTAGTGGTAAGAGAGATGTGAACCTTCCTCTTCACACTATAAGCACTGTTCTTCCAATACTGCTGCAGACTATTTTATGCAGAAGGTATATGTTCCCTGATTATTACATCAATTAAATTATAATAAATTACAGAATTTAGAAAATGGTCTTTCTAAATCTAAAAAAATTTTAAAAAGAAGGCAATATGCAAACTTCGGGGAAAAGGAGAGAATGGCTTTTGAAAAATAACATCAAAGGAACAGAATCAAAGGTTAGCGATATTCCTTTCCTCAATGACACAAGCTAGGAATCTTCTGAAGAGGAGAAATTATGTGAATCCTGTATAAATAACAATTACTGTTTGAACAAGACTTTTTTGTAAATAAAAATAGAAAAGACGAAAAGATGTATCTTGATCTTTACATTAAAATAATTTTCCAGTGTGGAAGTGAGATTAAAATACCAAGAAGAAATTTCATTCACATACCACTGAGACATATTCAACATAAAAACCACTCTGCAACAAAATTTTTCTGGGCTTTGGAAAACCTGACTTTCCTTTAGGTTGCAAATAAAATGCAGTATAGATGCAAACAATAATGACAAAAAGATGGCAGAGGTCTGTAGAGGAAGTACCGTGTTCCTGAGAAGAGACTCAATTGCACGTGATGGGTTGACCCTCATCACATGTCGCTATCTATGTGTAGGTGTCTCCATAACAGGTTTTTGTCTAGATTGCCCAATTCAGGTCATGTATTTTAGATGTCTGCTTTGTGATCAGAGAAATTGCACTTTACAAGGATCTATTTTTCTCTATTACTGTTAAGGAAGTCTACGTAGAGTAACTATAAAGGAAGCTACAGCAACATTAAATGAATCTCATTTATAGTGTCAGTGTTGTCTGAAAGTATGTAAGATAAAGCACTCAATACCTATTTATATATTGTTTTTCCCTGAAGCAGTTTTGTAAAGTGAATTGTATCATAAGAAGAAAAAAAGAGAATTAATTTTGTATAGATTTTGATTTACTCCAAAAAGGCATTATTAAGAGTATTTTCTAAAGAGTTTGGATGTAACAGACTATCATTATTTGATAGCTGGAATCTGTAACATCAGGGATTTTCTGTACTGGAAGTTAAAACTAAGAAAAAATGCATGTGACAGAAACATTGCCTCAGCCTTGTGTAGAAAACAGCAATATCTATTGCAGCATGGCATTCAAAACCTTACATTCACCAGCCTGCAATAGCTTAACAAAAATTCAGCTACATTGAAGTCTTCAGTAGGGAACCAGTTGGGAAGGGGGGTTTGGCAGAAGATTGTCAGAATATTCGTTTCCTGCTCAGGTACCTGTTAACTATGTGGCTTTTTCAGAGCCTATGATTCATACAGCAGGTTGAAATCATTCTCAATGACTTCAGGTGTTAATCCTAAATGAAAGCATTGAAATTCATTGAAGCCTTACAGTTGGAACCAACAGATTGAGCTTTTGGCCAAGCTGTAAAACTGTCACAGCAAATTAGTGAGAGATAAGATTTTCCTTGTCCTTAGTAATAGTAACATGGAGAGGTCTTGGCTCTCTCAGGGTTTCAATTCTAGCAGTTAGCCTTCTGCATACCCTGAGATGACTTGATAAGATATTATAGGGAGAATTTGAATAGAACTTTTATACTGTATGGGCTGCTATTCCATTTAGTCTGTGCATCAAAGATGAAATTCAGACACAGTAGCTGTGCATAGTTGCCTAAAACAGACTGTGATAAAGCATGGAAAAAAGCATGAAGCTGTTGAACATTTTCCCCAAATTCTAAAGAAATACCTACAAGGCAGAATCTACAAGAAAGGAAAAAAAAAAGGACAAAAGTAGCAAGAATATGCTGAGGCACCAAGTGGAAGAAAAACTGAGCATTAAAGAGAAATCAAAGAGCTGTTCCTACTCACTAAAGCTCCCTCAACAGTGTTAGTCTCAAGTTTCCTCCTATAAATTAGTTCTCCTACAAGCCTAACTTTGGATCTAAAGCACATCTCTCTTCAAGTCTTTGCTTAGTTCTCTGTTAAATCTTGGCTCTTCTTTCTTCTTTAATCATTTCTGGAAGGGAGGTTCTTGCAAGTATCAGAGAATGACTTGAAACAGAATCTACTCTTAGATTCTCTTCTTCACAAGCATATATTAACAGTGGTATGTGCTAAGCAGAATTGACAATGAAACTGTGTACTCTTCTCACAGCATGCTTGGAATACAGGCCTCTTGATACGGCATCAGCCTCTCAACTTTGAGACTGGAAAATTGTGGGAAATTATTGTTTCATCCAAAAATGTTAGAAGACGTTATGTTTTCATGGCAACTCTGCATTTGAATAACGTTTGTTTTATTTAAAAGAGCTACGTGAAGAAACAATGAATGTGGAATGTGGACATATTGCATATGAAAATGCAATAATTCATGGCAGAATTATTAAGAACTTCAGTGAAAAAAATATGATTATGTTCATATCCTTTCACAGGACATATAATATTAGAAGGAAATAAAGGGCAAGCTGTTACACAGATTATTTGGAATGAAAGAGTGAATTGAGTCAAAGATATAATTTTAGATGGAGCTAGTACTTGGTGCAGTTGAAAAGCCTCTTTTAAATAATGGGAATGGCAGGACTGATGGCAACATAAATTTGTAGTTGCATCCAAAGGCATGCTTGTAAACCAAATGACAATCCAGAGAATCATTTAACATGTGAGCACAGAAAAATAAACTGCTTAAAACAGAAAGCAAATACTAGAAACTTTCTCTAGTTGAACTGTATAGAACCACCTATCACATGGTCATATAGAAGTTTCATAATGCTTTCAATTAAAAAAAAGTAAAATCATGAGGAGTAAGTAATGAGTTCCAACTGCCGTAAAAGGACATGTAAAATGTAGTTGAAGATACTGCATTTATAACAATGTACATACACAGAAAGTGTTCCACTTCAGCAGTGAAATTCACATGAATCATAGGTTTCCTATGAAAAATATACTTTACTTAAACATTTGATGGGGATTTGTTTCGAAATACTAAAAGAAATGTTCTCTGTTTTCACTATGTTGGGACCTACTTACGTAATATCAGCATTGGGGTGGAGACCAAACACCTCTGGGCTGTCCATGGCAGGGAGTAACTGGATATAGTCAAAGTACTGTTCCAGGGTTTTGCAAACTGGAATTTTATAACCAGTGTAAAAGCAGAAAGCGCTGTCAAACATACTTTCATTAAACCATACCTGGAAAAATCCATGGGGAAAAAAGAAAGCCAACAATTACTTTGCAACTTAGGGGGCTTTTCAATCTCATTTTTACTCTTGGAGGATTAGGGTTCTTGTTTCAGATACTACATCTAATTTTAATTTAATACAACAGTAAATCATTAAGAATTATGTCTACTAAGTTTGACTTCCAGCTAAGTCTTTTTAAGCTTCTGCTCCTCCCCAAAGAGGAACCAAGGGGAAGAAGCTCACTGCCAAAGTTTTGAAAAATACATTTTACTTTGAAAAGTCTTATGAACTGGTGAGGTGCATATTCAGCAGGAAGAAGGCCTTCTGATTTCTGTATTGCAGCTGCCAATAAAAATGACAAATAACTGTATTTCCAAGGTCTCCTACCCTTGCAAAGCAATTAAGAAGACGCTTATCATAGTCATCTGTGACTCGGCCTCCATACTGTACTTCTCCAATCATGTAGCGCACGGTGTTCCACGATATCCCCTGGATGCAAGTAAAGTAAATGAAAGACTACAGTTATTATATGTAAGAAGAAGATTGTAATTTCAATATAATCTGAGGCTTATAATATTCTGAAATATAAACTGAAAAAATCATGTAACAGTAATACTTTATTTCTAATGTATTTACTGAGCTCAACTCTGTAATTTTATGGAAGAGTTGGGCTTGATCCTGCTATTACAATATAGAATCACAGGATTATTTACGTTGGAAAAGACCTTTAAGATCATGGAGTCCAATCTTTGACCGAACACCAATTTAAACCATGGCACTAAGAGCCATGTCCAGTTGTTTCTTGAACACCTACAGGCACAGTGACTCCACAGCCTTCCTGAGCTGTCCATTCCAATGCTTGACAACCCTTTCCATGGAGAAATTCCTCCTAATGTCCAACCTAAACCTCTCCTGGTGCAGCCGGAGGCTGTGTCCTTTTGTCCTGTCGCTGGTTGCCTGGGAAAAGAGGCCGATCCCCACCTGGCTGCAGCCTCCTTTCGGGGAGGTGTAGAGACTGACAAGGTTTCCCTTGAGCCTCCTTTTCTCCAGGCTAAATACCCCCATCTCCCTCAGCCACTCTTCATATGCCTTGCTCTCTAGAAGTAAGATCCCATTATATATAAAATATTACACACACATATATATATAAAATATATATTTCATTATTACTCGTTTGACCTGAAATTATTCACAGCTGCTATTGCCCCTCTTCTTGCTCCCCATTCCACCCTCCCCACGCCACCCCTTCTCCCTATTTCTCATCTTTCTGTCTTGACCGAGTGCTGCTTCATAAGGAATGGCTACTCCCTGCTAAGTAGTAGAAGACCTAATGGTAGCTGTAGAGAAGTTTGATTGGCTCTGTCAAACTTGGCAAATATTTTATCTCCCTTTCCAAAACAGGTAATATACACACTTGTTAATTTTAGATATAGTAGTGAAAAAGAAAAACAAATTTTAAGGTTCTTAACAACTGTGTATTTTTACATGCATGACAGCACATCAAATATTTCAGCTTGATTTTCTTGCAGAGAACCTCAACCTTTGATCATTAGAAATGGCACTAAATTAATAGCAACGAGTAAATGATGATAAATAGAAACATGAGGAAAAAACAATTGCTGCTGCTATACAAAGCATTTAAATATACTGTATACAGATTTTAGTATTCACCTTCTTGATGTCAATCCTTTTTAGGTGATTTTGTATAAACTGAACACTGGCTGTGAAGTCTGCTGAGTTAAATTCATAGGGAATATTCCAACCCAAAGGTCCAAACTTGCGTCGCTCCTTAGGAATAAAATTAAAACCAGGTACATTTATGAAACAACTTATAATTTTTTTTCTCTAATAAATTTCAATAACAACAATACCAGTGGAGTAAAGAATGGAGCTAGAGAAGAAAGGTAGCCTAGGAAATGGCTATATGCCTTGTACACATCAATAATATAGCTTAGTTATACCATGAGGGATAAATATTTATAGAAAAAGCAACAAAATCATTTATTAATAACTTTACTAATCAATTTACAAGTCACAGGTTTGCAATGCCTCACTTCTGTGAGGATAATGAGATTTTTATACTAAGTAATTAATTAATTTAGAATTGCACAGTTTTTCGATTTTTTTTACATGTGCTGTCGACTGATGATAGTTTCAAATTTTAAAACTCCTATATTTATGCTCAGTTTTCCAAAGGGTTCTATGTTGCCACTTTTGTCTTATTGTTTCAATATATTTTTTTAATGTACATTTTTCAAAATTCACAACTTTATTTTAAGGTTGCTACCATTACCTTATTCAAATGTATTATTGCATACCTATTTGGAAATAAAGTGATAACAGAAGTAGTAACAGAAAAATAGTTAACTATGAAAGTAAAAGAATATATATTCTGTAGCCCAAACACTTCAAACATCCAGCACTATTATATTTCTCACAAATTTCTTAATGCCACCTCAGTTAAATCACTGAATGGGTTTTTTTTCAGAATGTAGAACAAATTAATTCAAGAAGTTAAGAACTAAGTTGCTAAATAGTGCTGACATTTATCAAATGAATAAATTACAGTTTAAAATCCACTAAGTGACATAAATAAAACAAATTTATCAGATTTTATATTACCAGGTCAGCAATGACTGACAGTCTTTGACATCTGAAGTAACATTTAGGCACCCTAGCTACAACACTTTAAAAGAACAGGAATTGAAAAAAACCCCCACCTTCTATTTTTCAAAATCAAATATTTTTTATAAGTAGATGAGAGAATTAACCAATAATACCATACAGAAAGGTGTAATGATTTCCTGCCAAGTTTTTTGAATTGCTTCTTAAGCTATATTTATCATAATGATCTTGTCACCAAAGGCTATTAAGAATTGGTCAGTTTAAAGGCAGGACAATGTATATATTGCTTGTTGGTTGGCAATTCATAAATAAAATTTCTTAAGAGATGAATAGCTGTAATCACTTTTAAAAGTACTGACAGGTTGAATAAGCATAGATCTTCTAGTTCCACAAGAACAGTATAATCCTGAGGCAATACACAGAACAACTTTTTCACTGTTTAAAAAGGGTAGAAGGAGGAAAATAATGCAGAATGCTGTATCTTAACAGGGAGCATCAACAAATTGTTCTTCTTTCACCAGCTGCCTACACCAAAAATACAAGCTCCTCAGCAGAACCTAAGACTTAAACAGTGTTTTATAACTATTTGGAACTCCTTGGTGAAAAGAAGGTGCATCCAGAGAGCTCAAATTATTAGTATTTATTCTGATCTCAAAACTTATTTATCTTTAAAATACAAAATATAGATATCATTGTTCTCATGCTGGAATTAATGTAGAAAACACATTGACACAGATAAGATAAGAATTTTATTTAATTTTAGCCATCTAGAAAATAGCTACGCCAAGTTAGGCGTCTGGATTGCCTTTAAATCAGTGGACAGAAGGAGTGATATATATCTCTAGAAAAATATTCACTCTCAGGGAAAAACAGCTGTGACAGATAAGCTGTTTTTCTGTTTCAGCAGGCTTATCTATTTCTATTGACTGCAGTGAGAAATTTTTCCTTTATACCCAATGACTAACTTTCAATCAGCGGAAGTTAGATGTGAAAAAATGCCCATCGTATGAAAATTGTTTAAAAGCTATTAAAAGAAAAAGATATAATAATGAACCTTGAAATACAGATTATAGAAATTAAAGCTTTAGCCCTGCAGCATGATGCTATGATAAATATCAGAATATGTTTTTTCAGGAACCTGTATTAAAGTGACTCCATATATTATAACACTATTTGCCTTTTAAGAAATACCTGAACAGTAGAATGCAGGAATGCTACGGTATAAAGCAAGGGTTTCCACATGGGCAGGTTGCTAACATTTAACAGATCCTGACTAATTCCAGAAAATGTTCTTTTCAGTCCGGCACGTATGCCTTGTGGAGGTTCATTTGTGAACTTTATAGCAATCTGTCACAAGAAAAACATAAAGGACTTGGATTTGTTTACTGAAACAAAAATAGCAACATATGAAAATGTCACAACTATTAGTTATAAATAAAATGTAAATAACTGAAGCCTTGAAGAAATAAAGTTGATATGTACTTACACTCCATAAAAGGAGTACACAGAATCATAGAATAGTTTGAGTTGGAAAGGACCTTTTAAAGGCCATCTAATTGAATCCCCCTGCAATGATCACTGACATCTTCAAATAGATCAGGTTGCTCAGAGTCCTGTCCATCTTGAGCTTGAATATTTCCAGGGATGGAGCATTCACCACCTTTCTGGGTGCCACCTGTTCCAGTGCCTCACCACCCTCATTGTAAAAAACTTACTTCTTATATCTAATCCAAATAAAACCTTCAGTTTAAAACCAGAATCCCTTGCCCTGTTGCAGCAGGCCATACTAAAATGTCTGTCCTCATCATTCCTATGGGCCTCTTCAAGTACTGCAAGGCTGCAATAAGGTCTTCCCAAAGCCTTCTCTTCTGCAGTCGTACTAGATTAGGCCACAAAAGATTTTGAACACAGACCTTTAATTTCTGTTGGTTAAAACCATCCCTGACACTGGGCCATGGATCTAAAAATTTTCATCAATGACATAGAAGTAGTCACCACGCTTTTCAGAAGGCATATGCTGTTATATCCCTGGCTCAGTGACTGAATGATAGGAGAGAAGCACCCAGTGTAAATTACAAGAACGGTGTTGTATTTCTGTTCCCAGAATTTCAGAGTAAATACAAAGAATATACTTAAAATACACTTCTCATCAGATCAGATCTTTGTGATCACAGTGGCTACTCTGGGCTCTGTGGCTGTCTACAGCAGCAAATTAGATTCACCAGAAAATATTCCTGAGCACTCTGGTTAGCAGGCATTGAATCCACATTTGTGGTAGTAAATTGCCACAGCCCCTTAGAATTCAGCCCCTCAGTTTCTTGCAAACTGCCTAATGGGAAGAGTGGCTACACAATTTTAATTTTCAAACCATGCCTGCAAATTATTTGGTGAAGTGCTAGTTAGCACAGGTTTGCACATCAGAGAACGTTGTAAGTACTTACCCTACAGGCTATTGCACTCCAGTTCTGGATAATGCTCATGGGACAATTTATAAGTTCAGACACAGTCTGGCCTTACCAGAATCTCTGTTCCTAAAGATAAGTACAAATGCTGGAGGAACCCAAATAAAAATAAAGGGTTTTTTTCTCTCCAGCCATAAGTAATTGTCTGTCTGGCTTGGGTGACATGGTAGCACACACAGAAAGGACAGTGAATGCCAGGCAGCCCATGGACACACTGTGTTGTGCTCCCGTTACTGTTGGACTGAATTGGAACGCTTGAAAATCAGTGTTTCCACATTTCAAAGGTTATCCTGTTCAGTTTTTGATGAATATTCTATATCTAAAAAAAGCAAAGCAAATTGTTCTCTTTTCTTCTCAAAAGGGGCTTTGGTTTGTCAATTGTTCATGTTCTGGAATCCCTGAATATGTTAACATTTTAACAGGCAAAGTGACACTATAGAGTGGGAAATCACATGTGAAATATTTGCGATAAATGCAGTGAAGATTCATCTAGCAACCCTCTGAGTTCTCTTGTCTCACTTTTAGCAAACTGTATGTCTATATACCTCACTCTTCAGAAACCTCTTGTAGATGCAGGATGATTTCATTTTCTGTTGAGAGAATATAAGAGTCCATAGAGCTAGCTTTCCATACAAAGACCATGGTGACGGACAGGTCTTACTGAAGGTTGTCTCTAGACTCTTTCAAGACAGAAGTCCTTCCCCCCTTCACATCCTAGATACCAGCTGAGGTATCTATTTTTATTCAGAGAGAATGAGAGCCAATAAGGAGACTTCCACTGGTTTTTAGAGGAAAGGGAACACAGAATTGTCAACATACAGCTATTACAGTAGATACTAAGTAGCATTATGACTCACTATGGGAGTGCTGGGAGCCATCATCAGTGACTTAAGTGTACTTTGTAAGAATTTAGGCAATTTTCCTGGTCTTGAAAAAAAGTGTATCCTTGAGATCTACAGAACAACCATTTATAGTTTATCCAAAGAAATTGGGTAGGTGATGTTCTCTGAGATGTGCTATCCATGTGTGTTCTGTCCCATTTATACTTTATTTATTACAGGGGAATCTGGAATCTTTCTCTGGGAGAGCATTTGTGGGCATTAATGTGTTGGGCAAATCTGTGGGCATCTAGTTGGGCAAAAAGGGATACAAGTAAAACCAAATAGTTTTTTTTTAAGTGTTTCTGTGTACACAATTAGTGTGAACTCACACATACATAATGCATCATCAAGAACTTCCAGTTACTGGTGAGTAACCTTCCTGTTTGAAGTGATATTTACATTGTAAGGCAAGTCCATTTTTTGGGGGGGGTTTTGGGTTTTTCCCTCCATTTATTTCACTGCCATTTACATGATTAATTTGAAAAATTTTCATGAAGTACCTGAATCAAATATTTGAACAAACCTGTAACAGTGTAATCGGGAATTTAGGATGTTGTTCAGTAGTTATCCAAACTCGAAATGTGTCGTTCTGGATCTCAGCAGTAAGAATTGTCTCCAGTAGCTCATCCATGAAATCCAGTCCGAGGTGGCAGTTCTGAAGTAACACCCAGCCTCCCTACATAAGGATATCAGCTATTATCATATAAAATTTAGAACAAGCTGTTCTTAATGCTGAAGCCAACTGTCTATATAAGAATCAAATTTGGTTTTCAATGTAATTTTTTTTAACTTTTGTTCTGATCCTGAGTATATATTCGCATTTGATATTATAAGATATTGGCACAGATAATGCAAATAAACATGAGTTAGTGCAAAAGTTATTTATACATTCTCTTGTTCTCAATGAAAATAACATAACCAGACTCAATATTGTAAGTAAAGTATCAGTGCTATCTAGTGGCAAAAAGTAGTTCCTGTACTCTCCCAGCAAAACACCAGTGATAAGCAATCCTATCATCAGATCCAAAAGAATGTGAGTGGAAAAGTAACAGCTGAAATTTAAGGAATACATATTTTTTAAAACTGATTTGTTAATTACATAATCTAAAGTAGGTGTAAAGAGGTGGTAATAAGACTCTAAAAGTTTTTAACTCCAATTAGTTTATCTGCAATAAAGGCATTTGCGTGAAATTCAACCTCCACTTATTTTGATCTTATTCATCTCTCAAATTGCATGAAAGCTCTAGTTTGATTATTGTCTCTCTAAACTTCTGCTTATGAATTTAAATTCAATCATCTTTTGTAGCATCACTTTAGAAGCCTGATGAATTAGAAGCCTGATATTAAAATGGGACATATCAGTTCTAAACAGTGATGGACAGTGGATTTCATTACAGCTTGTAATTTAATTTCAACAATTTTGTTTTAGCTCATTTAAAAAGAAATCAGTAACTGTTAGTGAAAAGATATAATTGAAGTATTTATGGTGACTGGATGCATATTAAAAAAAAATTAAATGAATGGGGTTTTTTTCTTTCTTTTCTGGGGATCAACTTTTTTGAGGGAGATCTTTAATTGATTTTGTACATTTCCAAATGAATTAGACTTTGTTTTTGAGAATTATCTTCCTGTAAGACAGCACAGCAGTTTTAATCATATTATATACTCGTGGCCAGAGGTACAAAAAAACCAAATAGGTATTTATCTTCATATTCATTAATTCTGTTTTGTAGTTTCAAATCTGATGTTCACGTGTTCCTCCCTTCACACAATGTGTGCAGCACTAAGGCATGCAGTTGAGAAATTGTTACTAGTAGCTCTACTGAAGGGCTTCAAATTAAGGGCAAAAGAGAGGAAGGGATGCTCCAGTTTTCACCACTGCAATGAACTGGGAGTTGATAGTGACCATTCTAGACATACAAACAAAGAAATACCAGATGTATGTGTGCATTTACACATAATAAAATTTGTCATTTGCTATAAAGAGATTTCTTTTTTCTCTTTTTCCAAAGTGGTGTACATCTATACTCCAATACTCGCGTTCTGCTATCTATTAGCGGAGATATTCAAGCCCTCCAAAATACAGGTATACGACTGATGCCCCATATTTTGAGTTTACAGGCAACTGAGGCTGTATGTCTTCATTTGCAAGACTGTCCACAACTCCTTGAAGTGTCCAGCTGACCAGAAGGTACAACCTTTGCAATGTAACTTTTATATTGTATTTGGGGTTTTGATTACTATCTCTCTGTAGCTACTACTTAGGTTTTTCGTGTTTTTACTGTTGGGGAATATCATCTGCCATAAGAAAATACACTACAACATTTTAAGAAAAATTCTTGTATATTGTTTGGAAATTCTTAGACATGCTTGGGACACAAAGCCAAAGGACTGACAATTAAACCAACGATGAAGAGACACCAAATGCTGGTGAGTAAGAGGCCCTGTCACTAGCAGAATTGTAAGGAAAATGCGAAACAGTATCGGGAGCAGACACAACCTTCTGTATCTACAACTTTAAGCTATGTGTGCACTCACAATTTTATCTAGTAGAAGATATGCATCATCTAGGTATCTCTTAGAGGGGAGGAGAAAAAATGAAAAAAGAAATTCCAGTAAAGAGGTGGGATCTGCAGGACAGATCCAGGACACAGTGTCCTTCTGCCCTTGGTTAACAGCATAATGATAAGTAAGGAATTTGCTGCTTTTGGAAAGCTGCTCCAGTAGTGCTGCTGCCAGAAGTATTGACTTGGACTCCACATGTATATCCCACAGGGGAATGTTTTAAAATTCAGGCATTCAAAAAGACATATTCAGCCTGAGATATGCCTGACAGCAAGATGAAAATGCAAAATATTATGGACCGCATACTAAAGAGGTGTAAAAGGACACCCAAAGAGACAATCAACTTATATCACAGTGTTTTTCTCCCACCTGTTCCATTGACACCTCTATGAGTTTGCGCGCATGAACCTCTTGTCCTTGGCCCATAGAGATGGTCCTACATTCTATAACATATTTGAAAACTTAAGATTAATGAACTTACATTATTAAGAAAAAGTCAGAGTTTCAATTCAGTCCAAAACCAGTGATATAAATACAGTGCAATTAAATAAATCTAATGCAAAATTATATACCTATGAAAGCAGAATCTCTTCACCATCTTATTATGTTACTATGTATAAATTTTCTAAACACTGACATTTTGAGTAACATTGAAATACAAATACACAATACTTACACAAGTTAAAAACTGATTTTTATGACTGTGAATGTGAATTTGTGCCAGAGCATTTGAAATATGAACAGGGATTTTTCTCAAAGTGTACATAAACACAGTGCAAAGATGTAAAACTGCACTTATGAACATACTAATGTGACTAATGTCAAGAATATATGTATCTGCTCCCAACACAGTCTGTATTCACACTTTTTCAAAACTTCCATAAAATGTGGAACTAAGGTCCAGAATATACAAATGTAGATTTTGCAGCTATTTTCTGTTACAAAGTAATCTTCTAAGCATATTACTGATTTTCACATTACCTGCAGTTAAAACAAGAAAACATTATTGTCACAATAACAGAATTTAAAAACAAGGATTGTTTTACAGGATAGGGATTTAAAAAGTTATCATCACTGGGAAGGATGATAACAATTTATTAAAAAAATACCAATTACTGCCCAACTTCATACAAAATGGTTCTTAGCATACTGTCTTCTATTTAAAATATTATTTTATCTCTAAGACGACATTTCAGGAACAAAAGAATTTAATAAATACTTCTCAAAAAAATTTCTCTGAAATTACTTTCACTGCCCTCTGTATCTGAACATATGACAATGGATAATAACTTTCATACCCAAATTAAGCTTCCTAGACAAGGAATCAATCTGATCAGTCGGGTCTGATCCCATAGACAAGAAACAGATGAGAGGTGTTCGCATGTCACTTTCTTCCCAAGTTTTTCTTAAATTCAAAATAACTGGCTCTGTATATTTCTCATGCAAGGAACTTGCAATATATTTCCTGGCTTGGGAAAGCGTTCGGTCTGGACACCAAGACCTAGAAATTAAAATACATACAAAGATATAAATTCACTGCCTCTTCCTCCAAGATCAGACTTAAATTAGAAATTCTGTTTTGATCAAATAGAGGGATTTTTATTTAATCACAATATGTATGTATATGTATACATACACACACATTCAGATATGCATGTTTGTAGGTTTGTCTTTACAGACATAATAACAGGCAGAGCTGATGGTCTTCCCTCTACTTATGATTGTTTGATACTTTCCAGTTGTTTACAATTTTGCCTTAACTGTTTGCATTGGAATCTTCTGTTCTAGGTGTCTTTATTAGGTTGGGACATTCTTCATTTTAAACAGAACTTTTGTATTTGACACCACAAAGAGGGAAATGTAACATGGTTTTTGCCCTTTAGTAAAACTCTGCAGATGATTCATTTGGTTTGTTAGTCTTTTATGGTACAAATTCAACTCTTTTGCACTGGATTGCATTTGCGTTGGTGATGAGTGTTTTTCCCATGGAAAAACAAACAACTACTTCTGGATAAAATTTATTCCTTTCAAAATGTTCAGTTTTTGAAGATTATTTAAATGCTTAGGACTTATATGCTCCCCTCCCTTTTAGGATGTAAAGCATTTAACAATGTAGTATTTCCATCAGATTCTAGCCTTTTTTACTGCACAGGTGGAATCTGCTCCAAAGACGAATCATGGTCTAGTATATAATATTGCTGGGTTTTTTCATAGTTTCTCTGACTTATTTGTTACAGCACTTGGAAAGTATACTATGAATGGAGGAAGATATGATCTCATGCATAAGGCAGCTGAATGCTTCTTTGGGGAAATCCATTTTATCTCAAGATCTCAGAGGTCTTATATGATAAATATAATTTATAGTACGCTTTTTGCATGGGGTTTTGAACACCTGTTTTGCATTTTCAAAATCTCTTTTCTTTTTAAAAAATTTTTAGTACTTTTTTAAAGCTACTCAAAAAAGTTAATTTTAAAAGAAATTTTTAAAAAATTGAAAACTAACTGGATTATTCTACTTTTTCATGGGCTTCTCAAAGAAGGATGCAATATGGTTCCCAGTTTCCATTTGTCATGACATATTATATTTATATATTTATATATAAGGAAAATATTTTCTTTAGCTTTGCTAAAATACATATATTTTTATATATTTTTATATATTTTTATATATTTTTATATATTTTTATATATTTATATTTAT